>VYZV01016271.1:0-13975 GCA_013401275.1 Pandion haliaetus
GGAGGAGTGATGCCTTGTTGGGCTGGGAACTGGGAAAGTTTGGAAAAGTCTTGCTTTAGAGTAGACTGATTCCCACTGTAAACCTGCATCCAGAATTTTGCAAGCTTTGCAGAGAATTCAGAATCAGGATAAAAAGTGCTTCTGTGATGTCTGTCTGTCTGTCAAGGTCAAACCAAAACTCTTGAGTAAGTGTACTCTTGAGTAAACTCCAAAGTTCAGGATATTTAAGGCTTGGACTGTACACTTCTTTGGCCTTGACGCTTTCAGTGAAGCCCTTAAGCATTCTCACAATATGAATAATGACAGTGATCTCTGAAAGATAAGGCTGGCTAATAACACTAAAACTGTTAATATGTAATGAGTCATGCTGAAATGAATGTGCAGAAGTTTTCTTTTATTATTTTGGTCAGTGGAGCTTAATAATGGGAAGCAGGACTCCCAGTTCTATTTCTGACTTATGGTGGTTTGTCAGTAAACCCACCATGTCAATTAAATCCTCTGTATCCATCTCAGTTGACCCATTTCTAGTATGTGTCCCAGAGTACATTTCACATCACCCTTCCTTCTGAAGCTTAATACATTCCACAAAGTGTTAAGCAAAAATTTTATAATTTTGCATAGTTATACAAGTTTCAATTCTAGTTTTCTTTTTCATGGAGAAATTATGCCCAGAAGGAACACTGTTCTTTAGGGATCTAAATTCTGCTGTTTACTTTCACAGTTATAATGTGCAGAACATGTGCAGTGAGTGTAAGCTAAAAGCAGCTTGCTGTACATCAGAATATCAGAAATGTCATGTTAACTACATAGGCAGAATTTAAAATAAAAAATCGAATGGTGTTTTCAATGGGCAGGCTTTGTAGCTACTGTTGTTGCACAGTCTTACTCCCTAGATGCTAAGCATTATGTAATTGATCTGGCCATGGTTTTCCTCCCTGGTCTCATCCATGCATGGCAGAAAACCTAGTAATCTGTGAATTGTGTGGGGGAAAGAGCAGGTTAGAGACTGTCCCTTGTCATTTGATATTTGAGTGCCCCTGCATGTGCCATATATTAGTTTTATTTTCTACTGTGACACCTAGCTCTGAGAAAAGAACTCTCCAGAGTATCTTAAAAGACATCTTCTATTAAAGATGGAAAGAGTTAAGCAAAATGCAGACAGTAGGTCTCACAGCTGGAGGTAAAAATAATATACATGGATGTCTCATGCTGTAATTGGAAGAGAGGCATAAGAGTGGGGAGCTTAGTTTCCCTTGCAAGAACATTTTTTAGAAGGGTGCTTCGTGGAGGTTGAATGGGGAAGGCGGAGGTAGGTGGAAAGTGTACCTCTCTGTCAAAGCTGTGACAAAATGCTTGCAAAATGCCCAGAAAAAGAAATGACTGTAATGCTGAAGTTTTGCATAGTATTCCCTACAGGTCATAATTTTCCCTGATACTGGAGAAGGTCAGACAGCCCACTGTGGTGCTGAAGATGATTGTGAGGGCCTCCTGTGCAAGACTGAATTTGAGAAAAAGAAGCAAATCAGGAAATAGTCATGGCACCCAGTTGGGCTCCTAGAGAAAGTGATCTGGTATGAGCATGACTTCTGTCTTCCTGGTACTAGGCGAAAAGGGCCCAGTTTATGAGAGCTTTGCCTTCCCTGTCTTCATGGGACAAATTCCCCCTGAGAAAGGGAATGCTGGAGAAAAAAAGAACTGGAAACTTAGGTGTGACTTCAGTAATGGGTTGTCAGATAAGTACTACTGAAAAATCCAGCAGTCTGGAATGTCTCAGAAATGGCTCACTGTAAATACGTACTCTCATGAATTTTACTGAAGTAAGGAGTTTTGTGAAGTTGGATTTTGTTTAATTTAGTTGGGTCCATATCCAAACCAGCTTGGCCTGTATTTTGGCCTAATGAGTACTTGGCTGGGGTGCCACTAAGTGTATTTTTGGTGCTGCAAGAAGTGCATAAGGATTGATGAGTCCTTGTGTGGTGCTCTTTGCCTGGACCAGTCCAGCAGCCCAAGCAAAGCATATTAAGGCTGCTGCCCAGCTGGCTTTTGTAGTAGTTAAAGAACTGACCGTTCTTTTTGTAGGAGCCGAGGTTGACAATTACTTGAATTAATATCCGGAGTCTACAGTTTGATAGCGATGTTTCATTTTGCCTAAATTGCCCTATTCTNGCCTAAATTGCCCTATTTTTTCCATTAGTTCCTTATCTTTTCCGTTTTAGAAAAAAACCCAAACAAAACATGCAAAAACAAACCCAACAAGCTGTTTGCTGCCTGTACAAGACGCCTGTGATGTTCCAACTCCAGAAACAACCTCATTTTAATGTTGGGGAAAGTAATTCTTGCATTCAGACAGAGAGAGGTTGTAATTAAGTTTTGTGCACTACTACCTGAGAAGAGATGCTTTTGAAATGTGAACTACATACATCATTATTAGTGCAGTTGGCCTGTTGCCCATCAAAGCACTGATTATTTTCTACCACAGCTACTCTAGTTCCTCTGCTTTTTCAGTTTCCTGTTATCTCGCATGGACATCAGCAGTCCCTTTGCCAAATTTCTTAGTAAAATTGTGATACTCCAGACTCATAGGAAGAGGATTTATCAGCACTACAGCAGTTAATTGCTTTAGCTAGCATATGGCATTGTCCTTTGAACAGTGGAGATGCAGAAAGTGTACGAATACTCTTGGAAGTGAATGACTTTGAAAGTTGTTCTGTCTTGGTGGGGAAGTTAAGACAACTAGTAATGGATTTGGTATCTTAGATCTGCTTTTTGAAATGGTCCAAAACTGCGTTACTGAGCTATTTTGAGATATGCTATAGTTTAAAAGGGCTGAATTTTGTGTTCATTAGTTTATATACTTTGCTTAGCTTGGCCTGTTTGGGTGCATTTACTCATTGAGTGTTAGTGCTTAGTTAGGTGCTTGAATACAGAATTCCTGAGTAAATTTGTCCTTTGTATCTCATTCTGTTTCACGTAAGTTTCCCAGAGGAGCTCCTTCAGCCAAATCTATTGAAGGAATAATTATCATCAGGATTTAATGTACATCTTGATTGCCCTTTGAAGACATTCTCTTGATGAGTTTTTATCATTTCAACAAGGGATCATAGCATGTAAACAGGGAAATAAACATTATCTTGCATATTAATCAACAAGATGATTAAAAAATAACCACAATTGTTAATTGGTACTTGGAGACAGAGGGTAATGACTGTCTTGAGTTCCACAATGAGAGTACCAACAGGTAGAGACTTTTTTCTGCACGATAAATCTGCATATAATTTAGGAGACATTACGGTTTTAGTGTGCAGCTGCAACCATAGTGAAGTTGTGCAACTGTTTGCCTGGTGTACTGTTTCAGGCATATGTTTTCATGCTGAATGAGGTATTAGCAAGGAGATTTGAGATTTAGGCAGTTAAATCAGTTCTTATTGCTACCAAAAACCCGAGGTTCTGTATAAACCCATGCTTGCAGTGCTTCACTTCACTGTGGGACACAGTTCCTGCTGTTTTCCAGATGCAGCAGGAGTCAAAAGCTGCTTCTTTCCTTAGAGGCAGAAGTCCAGCTTGTCCCTCACAAGGCAGTGGCTTCTGGCTCCCTCTGAGTTTGGAACCAGAGCCTCATTTTTTCATCACACGAGTTTTTGTCTTTTTCTAAATCCTGAAGTGCTTGTAGAGGGAGAAGGAAGCACATGGGGGGTCTGCATCTCTAGAAGCTGATGAAGTAAAAAGATCCAGGAGTTTAACACACAAGTTTGGGAATGTAGAGCATAGGACTGGGAATTTTGGAGGTCTGTATTGAGAATCCTGCCCCTTGTACTGACTAGCTGTCTAACCTTCACCCAAGTGAGTAATTTTTCTCCTCAGACACAACCAGTTCTTTGTGCTATAACTCATTTGAAGTGAATACTGCTGCTGGAAGAAACTGTGCAGCCCTCCTGCTCTCAGTGTTCATTTTTGCTTCTAAGCTACCATAAATATAAGCAAAGGCAGTGTTTCCTTCTCTGATCAGCTTACTAAGCTGACTCAGCCTGAGGGTCCCCAATGACTAGATTCATGGCAAGGTTAGGGGTCTAGATTTACCCCAAATTAGGTATGACAGCAAAGTACTGCCTTAGTTTCTCCATATTTCTGTTGCTTATAATACTTCACAGATGCTAGTACCAGTCTGATATCACTGAGAAGTACTTGGAGATCCTGGGCTGAAAGGCGTAATGAAAATATAAAGTAGCCATTGTATAGACTTTTTGTCATCACATATTTATAAACTAATTTGTCTGAAGTGGCAAGCCTTTGTATTGCAAGCATGGACCATAATAGTGATTTGTCCTCAGAAGACCTGTTGGCATCAGTAGCATGGTCTAAGGTTGCCTGCAGATGCTGGCAGTGTAACACTTTCCATTTTTTCTGGCTTAACAGTCATTCAAAGTAATGTTAAAAGATAGCATGTTGGATGCTTTTACGATATGTGTCTGAGGGTGGGCTGTATACTCACAGTCTCAGGGTCAGATCACACATGTCTTATTCAGGTGGCAAAGCCCTCCTTGGCTTTGACAGAGCTGAGATTTCACCCTCACTGCCACCCCCAGTCACCCAGCATGTGCTTGCTAACACATATATTTGTTCACTTGCAGGGTGATTTTTTTCCCATGTGGGTTTTGATACAGAGTTGAGTTTCTGTTTTTGTTTCTTGCTATACTGTTTGCTGTTGCTGATGGGGGATAGCAGAAAAACTGATTGTGTTCCTATTCTTATTCACAAGGAAGAACATTAACAATTTTAATTGTACATTTTAATTTTTCCTTCTTCTCCATCTTTTATATTTTGAAATTCTGCATTTCAAAAGCAGGATCATTATCATTCAGAACATTAAAGCATGTCTTTTTAATAGCTTTCCCTTTTAATGTGAAAGAATGGAATTGAGGAGGGAAAACCAATCTGTCTTGAAGGAAATTCTCTGTTATCTAAGGATTTTCAGTGCAGCCAACAAGAGAGGATCTTGAGCTCTGCTGACTTGGAGTGTTATCCTCTGCCTCGAGTAACTTGTACAGTACAAAGAACCACTTTCATAATGTTATCACCAGCAAAGTCCATCCGGTCCTGCCAGTGACAAGGGGATTATTTCAGCTTTTTATTACGTCAGTATGATTTTAGCATTTTGGGATTCAGCTATCAGGCTGTTGGGGAAAAGAGGGGAAAGTTAGATTATAATTGAAACTCTGTTGGGGGATAAATTAACTGAATATTTTTCAAGTAATTTTTCTACCCATATTTCCTTCTATTAGTCTCCCGATGGTTTGTCCTTATGAAATCAGATTAGAACACAATGACTTGATTTGTTAAGCAGGTGGTGATGACAATGAGCATCTGTTTGTCTGGTCCAGATTCCCATTAACACCTAGTAACATTGTCCTTTCTTGCTATTACTTTTATACAGAGCAGCACAGAAGCTTAACCTGTCTTCGAAGAGAAAGAAATACCATCCGCCCCTGCCACACACACACGACTTCTCTATTTATGCTACTAACTTTAGTGGCATCCTGCAGCTCTGTCCTCCCCCAGCACCGCCATGCCTTCTGAGAGCTGTGTCCAAAATCAAGGACAACCCTGGCATTGGAAAGGTAACTTCAGATTTCAATTTTTTAAAATAGTTTTCTAGATGGTTTCTAACAGGGCTGGAAGCTTTCAGCCTAGAACAGTGTTGGATAGGCTCAAGGGAAGGGTCTTGGGATAGAGAGATAGCCACATCCATTTGAATATGCCCGAGAGCTGTTATCTCCTGTTGACTTTGGAAAGAGTTGGCAGGCTCAGAGCAGATTAAGTGCTAGAGTGTTGGCTTCCTTGAAGCCAGTTAAAGTCACTGACGACAACATTGGCAAAAGTTGTTTTATCACTCCCTCTGTTAAAGTAAGAGACAAATTTTCCTTTGACATCATTGGTCCAAAACCATTGCACATACAGGCTTCACCTTTGGCAGATGTAGTCTCTGTGTTGCCAACAAGGCTCAGCCACTGGTGCTGGTACTGTCTGTCTGCTTGAGGTTAAGGAGATATGTTTAAGGGACTTTGTTTCCCTCTGCTTCACATGTCATTGTAAATCAGGAGTATGAAAATGAAGTAGCAGAAGAGAAATAGATGTCTCCCCAACTTAGGAAATACAGCACCTTTCAAATTGTAAAATTTATGCTGAATTTATTTAAAATTAATTGAAATACAACCCAATTATTTAGAGCTTTATTCATATTTATAACTGTTTAATCACCCACACAGCTTACAAGAGATTAGCGTTTGAAGATAGAATTGAAGTATTAAATGTGCACGGGAGAGCTAAAATATGCACCTTGAGTAACTATACAAATCAGCATTAACATAAATAGATTGTCAGCCTAAATACCTATAGCTGACACTGTTGCTCACAAAGAATATTCTGTGTTTCTTAACTCAGTGAGTATGTGCTAAATGGAAAACAAAGGAGTAGTTGGGGCTATTTAAAGCAGGTGGAAACTCACAGATGAAAATGTGGTTTCTTCTCCTGTTTTTCCAGTGTGTTAGAAAAGAGGATGTAGTATTAATTGGTGGAATACAGCAAACCTGGCAAAGTCATTTAGAGATTCCCAGGTGGAAGAGGGTTTTCTAAGGAACACCCTTTCTATGTGTGTGTTTTAGCAGAGCCCATTTGTTGTGCCTCCCTCTTCTCTGTGAGGCTTAGCACTTGGCCGTGGCACCAGGAATAACAGGGAGCATGGCATTTCTGAGGCTTGTTGCCTTAGGAAGACCTTTAAAGCTTGCTTGTATCTTGTTGTGCATGCAGCTCAATAAAACTGTCTTTGTGCTTCATTACATTTGTGTGCCTGCAGCTATGTGTACCCAAGAGGCTTTAGCCTTTTTCCTATGCTTTGAGGGTGGCTGGTGGAGCTTACCAGCATGACTTGTGCCTCATGGAAAGCTCTGGTTTATCTGGTGTCTTCAAACAGATCAATAAAGTCTAATAACAATCAAGTGCATGATCCCAAATGGCAGGAGAATATATGCCTGGTAGGTCTACCTACTGTCTTCATTAGTGAGCACAGCAGCGGGCTTTCAAAGGGAAGAGATCTACTAGAATGCCAAGGAGCATGGCAGGACCTTGAGCAGCTATGCTGCTTGGCTGTGTGACCTTCTCCTCCAACATGGGATATATATGTAGCATGCTGGCAATGTGGGTGGTATTTCTCTCCTGCCTGGCACACTACACCAGGAATTTCCAGACTTTATGGGTCAAAAGCTGCTGTTGACCCTCAAGTGTCTCTGTTGTTTAGCTCTCGGCTGAAAATATTATTGAAGATAGTATTTGTTTGGGCCCTGGGTTCCAGCTGTGGTGTTCTCACAATTCTTGTTCTTCTCTTGTTCTTGATCACAATTTGGAAGAATCCTGTGATGTGCTGGAGAGGATAAGAGCTCTCTGCTAATTGAATCAGCCCTTTAGTTCTTGAGTTAAGATCTAGACCATCCAAATGGTGATGGATTGTGCTAGTTACTAGTTTTAATGCTCCTCAAAAAATAACTAGGCATCTTCTCTGATCCACAGTTTAAAATATGAAATACCTATCAAACGTCTCTCTCAACCCATTCCTCTTTCGCAACTTTATAAATTACAGTGGGTGCCCATAAAAAACCCTCCAGCAATATAGCTTTCTGTAAAAACTATGAGTCAGCGGAAGTGAAATCTGATGTATCCCAATTCTTAGAACTTGTGGTCAAAGGATAAGTGTCAGTCCTATATAGGTGTTCTTTTAGTACTAAACACTCATAGTTTCACCTTCTCTGAGCAATGCCAAGTAGCTTTTGGTAGCATTTAGCCCATGGTGCAGTAACATTCTCCATTATAATTTCTTCTTCACCAGCTTCTGCTGATTAAGATTTAGTCAGCTGGTATCTCGTTATGAGGATGATGGGAATAAAGCCATTACCTTTCTTCCTCATACTTTAAGTAGCATAGCAATTGAGAGAACAATCAGCAAACACTGGCAGATGTGCTGTGGTCCTCTGTTTACATCCGTCCCTCCTCTTCTAGCAGCTTTTTACTTTGCACTCCTCCTGGTTATCTTTTTCCTTGGCTTTTTCTTGAAGCCTGTACAATAATAAGTCTGAGATACACATAGGGGACAGGGTCAGTGACTGATTCTGGAGTCACTTTTTCCTACCACAGCATCTGTGGCTGTGGCTGGTGCTCTCCTTGGTGTGTGTGATCGTTCCCAGGTCAGCAGTGTCCCTCACCCTCTTATTACTGTGTGGTTTCAGTGGGTTAAGCAGCTGGTGGGGCAGCCTTTTCCTTCCTCACCTCCCTGCTTGCTGCTGTTTTGTCTTTCATGGTTAGTTATGATGTGGAGGAGTGGTTCCTTGCTGGTTTCTGCTGTACAGGTAAGAATGTAGCAGTGCTGCTGGGCTACTAAGCTGAGAATAACCTATTGAGGACCAGTCATTATTCTCCTCAAGGGGGTGATTTCTCTGAGCACAGATAGCTTGACAAGTTTTAATTCCCTTGTCAAATGGTTTCTTTCAGAGCAGGACAGGATTCCAGAGAGAAACGTGCTGTTTCTTACTGTGAAGGGGCTGAAGAGGTAAAATTTAAGGAGAAGAGTATAAGTTGTATGAGAATGAAGAATAGAGTAATAAACTAGAAACCCATGAAGTGTCCAAGATACTTCAATGGGAGCAATGTGGTTCCCTTTATGAAAAGCTGAAAAGGTGAATGATATGTCAACTGTGTGTCAATAACGTTTATTTTAAGTGAGTAAGGCCTGAATACTACAACAACTAATTATTAGCTGTAATGACACACTCTAGGTAGTCACATTTTTTTTGTAAACCTGCTGAAAGCTTACAGCAGAGTACATATTGAAACATTTACAATGAACAATATGATTTGCTTTCTCTATTTCCCCTGCAACGGTAATTCTTAATATTCCCCCCACGCCCCCCGATGCTAAAGGTTGTCTTTTAGCTGGTATTCAATACATTATAAGAGACATGGGAACAGAATATGGAAAATGTCATGTCACTTTGGGGCAAAAAGGAAAAAAAACGGCTCCAGGGGGTATCTAGAAGTATAGTGTTGGAAGGCTGACTCTCAGACTAGACAACCAGGCATAGTGGTTGAAACAATAATAAAGATAGAAATTGGCAGGCAGGGATTAATGTGATATAGTAGGGATCAGTTGATGAAGCTTTTGCAGGTGGAACACATAGGTTAGCATTCTGTGGAAGAGTCAGCAAACATTTGAATAGGGTCGATCTGGTTGATGGAGTGTATTTGGATTTTGAAAAAGCTTTTGACAAGTGCCCTGACCTAGGTTTCTTAAAAAAACCCTAAGCTGTCATGTATTCTCTGGTGGCTTAATAAGTGGTAGGAAACAAGAGGGCAGATTTCACACTGGAGCAAAGTTAGCGGGTGGTGTCGTATGGAGGTCCATGCTGTTCAGTGACTTCTAAATGGTTTGGATGAGGTGATGAAGCTGTGTATTCAGAGCAGCCAAAGCTAAAACTGACTGTGAAGACTTGGAAAAAGATGTCATGACACTGAAATTACTGGGTGGATAAAGAGGCAGATGAACTTTCATATTGATTAACACAGGGTAATGTACATAAGAAAAGGAGCTCTAACTATGCATGCACAAACAATAAGCTGTAAGGAAATCAGGCATGACCGTAACCCATTCTACCAGCCACTGTGGAAGCTACAGCATTAGGTTTGTTGTCGTGAGTCTGAGCTTCTGAAGAAATGCCTTATTGACTGTTCAGGAGGCAAGAAGATTGAGCATCTTTAGTTTTAGGAGGGAGTCTAATAGTATGTGATATAAATACACATTCCTCTTCAGGCTCATAACGCTTAAATAACAGTCACTCATTGATGTTTTTTTCTTTGCTGGCCTTCTTCCTTGAGGTAGTATCTTTAAAGAAGTTTAATAGAATATGGTAACAACTGAAGAAATGTAAAGATTTTCCCTCCTCCCCTACGTATTTATCTCTAAATTACCTTCTTAGAGGGGAGCTATTGCTGTGGCTGAGCAAGGGAAAGGCTGGATCCTAAGAGCGCAGCATGCAAAAGCAGCAGCAGTGCATGTTTTGCTGCTGGTACAGACCTGGACCACAGTAAGCCTAACCTTTGGAAGAAAGACCTCACCAAACAAATTAACATCCATATCTGGAATTTTACCTTCCTTATTTCATGTGCACTTTCAAAGCCGCCCTACTGTGACTATTGGCTTATCCCGCCAAAGAAACTCCCTTCGGCCAGAGCACCAATTCAGTGGAGAGCTTCCTCATGCATTAAGGAATGAGGACTTTTCATTGGTTTCAAACTTGAACACATGAGTAAGAATTATTTGGAACTGGGTGAAGGGACAGCTGAATCTAAAGAACAGACTGAATTGAGCAGAGGCAGCATCAGGACTATCTTGGGTGTTTCTGTGGTGTCTAGAATTGGACAGGTCCTGTCACTGGTTGCAGGACCTTGTCTTGAACTTGTGAGCTCGATGGACATGTGGGGAAGGGAAGAGGCTTGAATTCTTGCTTATCATAAGCTACATGACTACAGCAAAGGAAGCAACCGTGCATTGTGAGAACTGCTGGAGGAGGCATGAATGTGAAAAGATCATTACGGCCACTTGAACTCAGTTATTGATTATTTGAGCCCAAGATCTAAATTTGTTCTTAATTGCACATCATTGTCTCTATTCGTATCATACAGTTCTGCTGTGGCGAAATTGCTATATGGCTTTTATGGTTGAATACATTTGCTGTTAGAGACTTAGTACAGCAGAAAGCCTGTATGTATCTTTTGCAATTTCTGTTTATAATTTCTCATTGTTTCAAGTACTGTCTTGGAGAGTGGGAAATAAATGTCTTACTAATTTGTTTTACGTTTCACAAATACCAATTTTTCCCCTTATAATAATTTCAGCAGGAGTGTGTGGACTTATCCTGTGATACAAATCTTTAATTAAGCCTTTTGCTTAATTTTTTTTACTAAGGGTGCATAATGTTTTACACTCTCACAGGTGATTTCAGGGTTTGTTAATATTCAGGAATACCAAGCAGGGAAAAGCTTAAAAAAAAAAAAAAATTTTTAGAACTGTAGGTCTTTCTGGGACTAGTGTTTCATATAATCAACAATAATCAAACTCTCATGCACAAAGGAAAATCCCACTACCAATGCAAACTGGATACCAAAAGGAATTTTGCCCGCTACTGATAAATGTTACATAGCAAATTTCATACCTTTCTCTTAAACGTGCCAAAAACATCAGAGTCCAAATCATTTAGCTGAATCCTACTTAAAAGGCAATGATCCAGTACAGTATGATTCTTGTAACTGAATCATTTTTGTGGTCTCTCTGGGTGTTATTAAATTTAATGTCAGAATAGTAGGAAAGACGTCTGAAAGCCATTTAATATTGTCACTGGAAAGAAGTTAGATTATGCTCAATTTCTGACATTAATGTGCTACTTAAGATAATTTATCATATTGTAGTATTAAAAAAGACATCCTTTTTACAGTGGCTGCTGTGTGGCATTCTAATTTGCTATTTTTCTTTAGCATGGTAGGAAGCCTTTTTAATGCAAAATGTTTTTTTCTGGGGTTCTATTCAGCTCATTCTTTATAATACTGCATCACTTACAACAGCAACTTTAAGTGCTTGTCTCTGCAAAGGTTCCTGTCAATTTTTTATGTTAGAATGACAGAATCCTCCTATGTGAGACAATTGAAGTGGAGCATTTAAAGAGAACCTGAATTGTCAGACATGTTTCTTGGACAGGTATATACATACTGGTCTCCATTTATGAATTTTAGGTGTTTACTTTCATTTATGCTTTACCAAGCCATAGCTAAGGTACTGCTAATATGATTTACTGATCATGCAGGGTTTTCTTAAGTGCAGTGTATGTCCCATTCACTGGTTCTTACGATGGTTTGATGACGGATAACAAATAGGTACTTAATTTTGTCATCTTTATTGCTGCTTGTTTCCTAATGACTAGAGTGTTATTTCTGATATAAATCATGTATCATATGAAGTACTCTTCTATCAATGTGTGCAGTCCTGTATCATCCAAGGTACATAGATCCCTGCCAAAATGCCTTGAACTGCTTAAACAAAAACATGGAAAGATTAGAAAAAATACATATTCTTCTACTTTGTTTTCACCTTTAAAAATGAAATCGTTTTCTTCATGTCTTCTGGGAGCATAGAATCAATCTTCTTTAATAGAGTACAATACAGAAGTGATTTGTGTTTTTTTTTGTTTTGTTTTGTTTTTTGTTTTTTTTAAGGTTCTCCCAGGGGATCTAGTTGGTCTATGCTAGCATGGCAATTTTGCATATAAATTTGCCATCCATTGGTAGCGGCACTATATGAAAGGCTTGTAAGAACTACCCACAGTAAAGCAATTTAGCAAGGGTTATATATCTGTCAGTTACAATTAAATCCATGAAAAATATTGGCTCTGAACTAGGACTTTTGTAATTTGATTTACACTGTAGTTGAAAAATAACAGTGAATGTGATTTCATTGGAAAATGGCCTTTATTCAACTGAATGTGAATTCTTTGTAATTTCTTGCTGAGAAATCTTAATTCAGAATGGTGGATGCCTAAACACAGTTATTTAATTAACCTGCTGTTATACACCATTTTGTGAACACTGGACAAAATTAACTTTCTGGCTGCACGATGCCTGTCAAGGATGTGTGTTTCCAGGGAATATTTAGTGTCTGTTCAAATTTGATATAATGACGTTTATTGCTAAAGACCAAATTGCTTGTTCATTTTGGGATTATGATGCTGCTGTAATGCAGAATATGACCAGCATTTTTAGAATGGATTCCAGTATAGTGCCAGCACTTTCCCAAAATACAGACAAATAAAGTCAGAGTTTATTTTAGTAAAAAAGGCTTGAGCACATGTATTTTAAAATTTTACATGCTTTTTAATTAATTCCTTCTATTTTTTCCTTCTTACTCTGTCTAATTTGAAACTGGACAACTCTATAAGCATCAAATGCTTAACAAACCATCACTATAAACATATGAACACTGCACATCCATTGATTTCAAAGGAGGTACCATATGTTACAGTTATGCCTGTGCTAACATACTTGGCTGGGTCAGGGTCTTAATTTCTTCAACATTCGAAATGCCATGGAGTCTAGTCATACTTAGTGAATTAGTGGACTCTTCTTTGTCTACATGTCTGCCCCAAATTAAACCACGTAGAGGTTTAATGCCACCCTTCACTCCACTGAATAATGAATGAGCATCTTTGAGAGATATTTATATAGTATTTTTTGTATTCGTTGTCTAAAACATGTAGTAGAGGTCTGTCATAGTCTTAGGAACAGAATTCAAATCATCTGGTTCTTTAAGTGTGAGACAGTCCTTTCCCTTTCTCTGGTCTCAGAGTTTCCAGCCCTTCCATCAGTTTCGATTACGGGGTAATAATCAATGTGAACCTGTCTCAGTCGCCTGGCTGTTTCTGTCTAAAATTGTGTAGGATTGTGTCATTTTCTCTGTTATCACTGGCTCTTTTCTCTACAAATTCAGCCTTGGACATGTTTTCTTCTGGGACAATGCATGCCTCACTGGTCTTGGAGGAGTTTTGTGTTCATTGATGCGTGGCTTTGCTGTAGCTCCATTCAACTCAGCATATCCAAAATATATAGGCTGTATTAGGCAAAACTGCTAGCTTGCCCCTGGCCGTCAGTCTCACGTTCATATCTTGCTGTCAGAATGTTGCTTTGAAATTTGGGTTTCACAGCTTTTTGGTCTGTCTCTTACTTTTTCCAAACCTGCTTTCTGGCACTGACGTATTGTTATGGGTTTGTGTGGCGCGGTTTTCCTTGGTGGCAGGGGACGGGGGGCTGCAGAGGCGGCCCCTTTAAGAAGTTGCTGGAAGAATTCGCTGCCCCAAAATGTCAGACCCGCGTGCCAAAATGTCGGACCCGC
>VYZV01016271.1:14249-66226 GCA_013401275.1 Pandion haliaetus
GAGGAATCTTCCCCCTGAGGAAAGAAGCGGCAACGACGATGTGTGGCGAGCTGACTCAACCCCCACCCCCGATTCCCCTGCGCTGCCGGGGGGAGGAGGTAGAAAGCATCGGTAGTGAACTGAGCCGGGAAGGCGGGAGGGGTGGGGGGAGGTTGTTCTGATGTTTAGTTTCCCTTCCTAATACCCTTGTGTTTTGTTTTTGTTTTGATTTGTAGTAAATTAAATTGATTTTGTTTCTTCCCCAAGTTGAGCCTGTCTTTTGCCCGTGACCATAAGTGGGGAGTGATCCCTCCCAGTCCTTGTCTCGACCCACGAGCCTGCCTTTGTATTTTCTCCTCATCCCAACGTGGCCAGGCGAGGGGGTGGGGGGTGAGCGAGTGGCTTCGCGGTGCTTTGTTATCGACTGAGCTGACCTGAAACCACGACACATATGTTTGATATTCTGCACTATCTTGACCAGTCCTGAAGCCAGCCCATTATTCTGGTTGCTGCGAGTCCCCTGTCCTGTTCTCCTCAACTCCAACTGGTTCAGTATGCGGGGGGAGGTCTGGAAGTCACGAATCTGCACAAAGGGGGCATGTGGGGCTGGCACTACTGGAGAAGGTCACAGCATGGGAACAGCAACTGCCACATGGTGATGGGGCAGAAGGTCCCTCCTTGTGACCTGTGAAATGGTGTAGACGGTAGCAATGGAGGAGGAGGGCTGCAAGAGGAGGAAGAGCTGATACCAGCCAGGATGTACAGCCCTCAATTTCTGAGATAATTCACTGTTTAGGTCAGAATTGTTAAATATGCATCTAGATTTGAGTTTCTTAAGGGTCAAATATGTCAAGGTCTAGAGTTTTGGCTCAGGGCTCAACAAGTTACTGATATTTGAGTGTACTATATGGATCTGTGGTTCTCTAGTGGTGTCATCAGATGTTTCTAAAACTGTATGGGGTTTAGCCCCAGAGTCCTCCACATAGCCATTGTCCTCCACACAGGGGACTTCCGCCCCCCCCCCCCCCTCCTTTTTTTTTTTTTTCTCAATCTCCCTCTTCCACTTTTTTTTTTTTTCCCAGAAATCTGCCCTTTTCCATTTTAGCTCCCTTAAAATACTTTATGTGTGCATAAAATTGTGGTATGATTTTTGTTTTTATACTGCAGCATCCATCCACTGGGTTTGCCATTACACAGCTGGAGCAAAGGAATTCTAGCTTGCAGATGTTTGCTTTTGGAGCCTTTCTTTTCCATGACTTCCACTGTAGGCTAACAGAGAAACTTAAAAAAATTCCTTGATTGCTGTGAATCTCTCTCCCAGCCTTGCAAGTGAAGGTTAAAATAACACCCATTGTTGTGCTGCATGGGCCTCTGACCTTATGCCACCCATTTTTAGGGCTTTTCCAAATCATGCGCTCGTTTATTTATTTTTTTAATTCTTTATCTTTTAATGGCATATTCAGGGTGTATTTACCATCTTTTCCCAAACAGTTTTGATTTTAATAGGGTTTCCTTCAGCAATTCTGCTGACCTCCTGGTTCCTGCAGAAACATGAATTTGGAAAGTTCAGTAGCAGACCCCACCAGATTAGAGTCAGTTAATTAATGAGATACTTCAGTGGTTTGCATGATTTAGGCTGCCTTCAGGCACTGAGAAAAATGTTAATAATGTGCAAGTATTGTGATGTCTATGTTTCTTTTATTTTTATTTGCAGAAATTGAACTCAAATACAAACCTATCCTCTTTTTCTATCAACATCCTGATTAAAATGGAGCCTCTGTCCAATATTCAATGTCTGTGTTAATGTCTATGTACAAATCCTTGTATCCTTGATCATGACCAGCTTCCACTTGTAATTTTATTTCTAACTCTGCATCTTTCTGTGACATTGAAGAAGAAATACACAAAAGGGGGAAAAAAAAGGAGTTACTAAATATCCCCAGTTCTAGCAGGAAGGGTCACCCCCATCACAGGATGGATGTGCCACCTTAGCTTTCCTTAAGGAGTCTTAAAGTGGTCAGGGAAGAGGTGCCCTGAGTCTGAGATGACTTTTCTAGAATCGCCATATTTATATTGTCTTTCCTTTTTTGTGTTCTTTCTCTCTCTCTTCACCTCCTTCCACCCCACCCCTCCAGCCCCCCATTGCCATTCCTTTTAGCTCTCTTCTTTTTTTTTCCCCATACCTGTTCTTATTCTTTCAGACCTGTCTTATCCTTCCATTTCTTCATTCATTCTCCTCTAAATTCCTTACCTTGTGTTTCTTTGTACAAGCGTTACCTGTAGCTGGTACTGTTGCTGTTGGAACTGACCACCAGAAAGCTGGCCATATTGTTCAATAGCTGCCCACAGAGGATGTGATCCTGGGTGGGCCTGAAATGAATGTTATTGCACTTAATTCTAGTAATTCATTTGCTTAAGCAAATAAAAGCATTAGAGTGCAGTGCAGGTATTGCTGCTTTGCTTCTTAGTTACGGGCTAAAGTTTTGTTAAGATTTATAGGTTCCCGTGTTTTCTTGAATCCTCCCCTCAATGTAAGCCCTTGTATCTGGATGATTTCCTGCACTGCACATTGCTATCTTTACAGGTGAGCATGCCTTTTGTATGAGAACTAGATAAAGATACCCAGGAGCAGATGCAGTTAAGTTGATCCTTAAGGCAGGAACCATGCTGGCTCTATAGTACGCTGCTTTTTCTGCAGTACTCATCCCAGAAGAGTACTGGGATAAACTTCAGAGCTGAGAATATAAAACTGTCACTTAAGATTGGTCCTGAAACACAGGAGGGCAAGAAGTGTAAGAAGAATAAATACTGTAACACTGAACCTTTCTTTTGTATACTTAGATGTGTGTGCATGCACCCAGGATTTGCCTGCACTTAGTTTTTGCTGCTGTGAAAGCATATGTTTGAGTAATTTTTGTGCTTGGTGGTGCTTTCATGAGCATTTCCACTTCATTTCCGAGTGAAGTCAGTCTGGCTCAGCATCATGAATGACTGTGACACATTATAACCCCACAATTTCTGGTAGGCATCACTTACAGATAGATTTAGTGGGCAGAGAAACTAAGTTGGAAATCAGTGTTTTTCTACTCTGCAAATCAGCTTTTATACACAAAACACTAAAAGAGGAACTCCCTCAAGCTGCTTTTCTCTTCCCCCTCCCATTTGTCTTGAAACTTCACTTCCACTGTAAAAATGAAGATGACCCTTGAGGCCTGTTAATTTTTGGATCTGATCTATTATGGGAAGCTATTTTAGTATCTTTCTGTTTCAGAGAGGTAGTCTCAAAAAGCTGATTTGACACACAAGGTTTTTCTGGGGGTGAAGCCATTTTTGTGTTAGGGGGAGCAATGCTCTGATGGAGATAACTTGCTGTTTAGGTCAGGAGCAAACCAATTTTCCTCTTACCCAAGCTCTGGCTGCTATAATCTAATAATAGGTGGAAGAGAGAACATAAAGGACTGTTTAGAGAAATGCTTTGAAAACAACATATATTTTAAAATTCATTTTAATCAAGTGACCCTGAAGTGGGCATTTGTACTTACATATGTATATATTTAGGTGTTTGTTTTGTTTTGTTTTTTTTTTTTTTTCCCCCTGAGAATGGTTATTTTTCTGAGCACCTTGGTAGCATGTCAAGGTTGAGCTAGCAGGCTAATACACAAAGCTGGCTTCATGGAGCTTTTATGGGGAAACAGCCTTGAATGTGTCACCTCTGATGCACTTTGCTTTTGATGCAGCTGTTTCATTTATTCTAAGGTTCACTTATTTTCTGGGACTGTATTTTCATATTCATATCACTATGAAAGGGGAAAGAAAAGAAGGTGTTGAAATCAAGGGATTGCTTGTGTCAATAGGTGGAAGAATTTACTTCTGCCTTTGGTAGAGCCTCCTGCAGTGTTTACTGGAGGAGTCAGTTGTTTCTTAACCTCTTTCTTTGGAAAAAATGTTGGGGAAAAGCTTTTATAGCCTCTTTGTGGAAAATATTTTCTGTGAGGATGCTTGGCTAATTGTGCAGGGATGTCTGTGTGCCGCTTAGCCCCTGTAGAAAGGAGGAGCTGGAAAAATGAAACAGTTGAGGACCTAAATGAAATCTTCAAATTACCCACCCTCCCCAGCTGATAAAGGCAGGGACAGTTCATCACGGTGCTTACTGCTACACCCACCTGTCTGCTTTGGAACATCCTGGCTTGGGCACTACGTTTCACTGCACCCACTGGGTGCAGGTGTGTATACCATCACCTTTTCATCTTGTCTCTTATGAAGGGCAGTCCTAGAGGGTGGCTCAGCCTGTTCTGGTCTCTGTTCGTTGCCTGCATTTCCCATGTTGTGCTTTGCTGAAGTAGTTTTTCAATTTTGGTTCTTCCTTTGCCAATATTTCTCTAGACACAGGAGTGACAGGGAGGTGCTGACTGCAAAGCGCATTTTTTTGTAAAGACATAAAGAATGTGTCAGTATAATAAGCGCACACCATTTTATTGACATAATGTTCTTGGAACATAGTAAGTAGGAGTCAAATTGTTCTGGCAGATTTAAGGTTAAATTTAGCAACAAAAAGTTAATGAAAAGGAGGATCATTCTTTATCAGAGATGCATGTTTTCCAACGCAGCTTCCCCAAGCAACACCTAGCTCAGGGCTAGAGGTGGGCCTGACCCATAGAATCGTAGACACATTTTGGTTGGAAAAGACCTTTAAGATCATTGAGTCCAACTGTTAACCTAACACTGCCAAGTCCACCACTAAACCATGTCCCTAAGTGCCATGTCTACATGTTTTTTTAAATACCTGCAGGGATGGTGCCTCAACCACTTCCCTGGGCAGCCTGTTCCAGTGCTTGACGACCCTTTCGGTGAAGAATTTTTTCCTAATATCCAATCTAAACCTCCCCTGGTGTGACTTGAGGCCATTTCCTCTTGTCCTATTGCTTGTTACTTAGGAGAAGAGACCAACACCCACCTTGCTACAACTTCCTTTCAGGTAGTTGTAGAGAATGATAAGGTCTCCCTTCAGCCTCCTTTTCTCCAGGCTAAACAACCCTAGTTCCCTCAGCTGCTCTTCATAAGACTTGTGCTCCAGGCTCTTCACCAGCTTCGTTACCCTTCTCTGGACATGCTCCAGCACCTCAATGTCTTTCCTGTAGTGAGGGGCTCAAAACTGAACACAGTATTCAAGGTGCAGCCTCACCAGTGCCAAGTGCTGACTCATCAGAAAGCAACTGCGTGCTCTGTCTTTGGAGGGTTCACCTGGTAGATTTGCAGCAGAGGGGTTGCCATCTGTCACTCCCCTTCCAAATCAGGTGCAAGTGCTGTAAAAGGAGTGGGTGTTTTGTGGGTCAGCAGTTGTATTGCAGAAGATGAAGCTTCTAATGGGTGCTCTGGAGAGTATGAGTGTTCCAGCTGTGCTGGCTGTGGTATATTACAGCCATGGAGGGTCTTCACCCTTTGAAAGTACGTAGATGGTTAACACTGGTTCTGCTAGTTGGATAAGGAGATAATACTGCTGTTCAGGCTGTTGTTGAAACATTTCATACTCGCCGTGGAAAGTCACTCTGGCTGAGCATTGCTTTCCTCTTAAGTTTGATCTGCTGGGCAGTGCAGAGTTGAAGTTGTGCCTGTAATAGTCATTTACTTCAGTGCGAGGTGTATAAAACACGCTGGTTCTGACCTGGGAGCATTTCATAAGGATAAATGGTCGTAAGCGAGTTTGAGGCAGTATTTCACAGTTTTTCAAAGTAAGAGTATGATTTCCAGTAAGTTTAAAAGGAGCAGGTGTGCAGCCTTTGCTGAACTTTCGTGAGACCCCGTCACTTGGCACCCATAAGCTGCTTGGGAAATCACAGCCAACATGTCTGAGCTCTCTAAAAATGCTGTCTTAAAATGCCACGTGTAGGAAATCAGCATTTGCAATGCTGCGGTAGAGATGTACTTTGTGAGTGGTTTCTTCTCAAGCTTTTTGACATTTTAAAGTTTTGGTTTTTTTTTTTTTTTTTTTCTTCCCTTCTTTCCCATTAAATCTGCAACTAACCACCAAAGAGCCTAGCAATGACAGCATAAAGGCATCTGCCTGGGAAAGCTATAAGAGAAGCACCTTTTTTTTAGAAGAATTTGATAAGGAATTGAAAGTTTCTAGGTTTAGTTCAGCTTGAATGCACTAGCCGTCTGAGACTTTTGTTATTCAGACTGATTTTCAGAGTGGATTGATTTGTGCTTGCGGTCACATTGAGTACTTGAAAGGTAGAAGAATAGAGTCTCCTTTTCTTTAGGCATGGTATTACACCTACCTGCAGATCAGACATTTATAAATTGAAATGGTAAAACTGGAACAGAGTCAACTGAAGGGACAAAGTGCACCTTTAAAAGCTAGTTCAGTGAAGACCCCAGGGTGGAAACCAGGCTGGAAAATCTGGCTCTGGTTTTGTCCCACGGTTGTTCTGACACACCTAAATATTACAAATGAACATGTCATGGGAAGGGGAGTGTGTTTGGGAGGAATGCTTTGCATGTGTTTATCTGTAGCTGGGAACTCAAGTTGTTGCTTTCTTCTCAACTCTTGCAGGTGAAAGTGATGGTAAGGATTTGTCCCTCTCAAGGAGCACATGAAACATCTGAATCCATGTCCTTCCTAAAGGTAGACCCACGAAAAAAGCAAATCACATTTTATGATCCAGCGGCAAGTGGGCCTTCCAGTGCAGGTCACAGAAGAGGCATTGTTGCTGTTCCAAAGATGTTTGCCTTTGATGCGGTTTTCCCCCAGGATGCTTCGCAGGTACTGGAGTCACTCGCATAAACCTCCTGAATCTTCTCATGGCCACTGCATTTGATTGCCGGAAGAGTTCTTTCTGTTTCTGGGGAAATTTATTTGAATGAGTTGCCTTAATGCCTGGAAAAACCATGGTAATTAATAGACAAGTGGGTAAATTCTTATATTTTCAGTTTAGTCGAGATGTAAAATGAAGGAATAATAGCTGGGGAGATGGATTTGCCGACTAAATTATCTTCCTGCATTTTCTCTTGTTAGAGAAAGACACACAGCCAATTTGAAATGCACTTTTCCATTCGGTTAGGTTTTAACCCATTTGATGTCACTGAAATAAAGTCCTTCCCCACTGCTTTCAATGGGAAATGAACATGTGTTTAATGTTAAACTAAATGCTGTTGTTAGGAGAAGAGATAACAGCTATCCCTGTGGGATTGCTATACTGAAACAGGGCGCTTTTATGTTTTCCTCGCCTTTTCCAGTTTGTTTATACTGTGTTTTTGACTGATTATTTTATCTTGATGGTTGTGCTGATGATGGTGCATGCCTTTCTTTTGGTCTGCAAAAGGGTGTATTTGTGCAGTGGTAGCCTCAGACCTGAAACCTGATACACAGACAGGATGGCTGGTATTTGAGAGGATTGTGGGCTGCAGTATATTCGGGGATGTTATACTCATGGACACCTGAAATTTACTTCTGGGAAAAATCTTCAGTTCATGAAAAAAATCCTAGAACAGTTTTAAAAAGAAGAACAAATTCACCAGCGTATGAAGATCTACTCCAAGTTTGAACAGCTGAAAAAAATTAGCATGAAAAATACACCACAAAATGCCCAAGGTGAAAATGGTATATTAATGTTGAGAAAACATGACAAGATCTAGTTCAGAATCCCACCCTCAGATCTCCTCCTAGGATGTTGTTTAATTTTTGGGTCCCAAACTAGAGATATGAAAATATCTATTAGGTCCAAGTTCTAGCCAAGTACTAAAGATGGAAAATAACCTCCCATGCACATCAGTGCCTAAAGCAATGGTAACGACATCAGAAGGCTGTTTTTAAGATCCTGCATAAACTCAAATCGCGTCTTTGTGCAGAAATATGCAACAGTGATCTCAACATTAGTCCAGAACTAGAAGTGGCTTTTTCTTACTTGTGTTGCCAGCCCTGCTGCAAGGTGGCTGGTCACAGCCTGCTTCTCTGCTGGTTTTGGCACCAGTCTTACATGTTGTGAACCCCTGGTTTGGGCTAGGCTCTTTCAGGTCCTTGTGGTGGGCCTGTTGGGTGGCCTGTTTGTGGTGTTTATGGGTGATGTTGGCCAGTGCAGCCAATTCTGTGCAGGTGCTGTTGCTTGAGGCAAGCTTACTGCCATGCACCTGCAAACAGAGCCTTATCGTTTGACTGTAGTTACATATTTACACCAACCCTCTCCCCTGCCCCAGTTGCCGTATTTAATAGATCATCTTATTGTATATTTGAAACCTTCACTGATGTGGATAAACTGGTTTTAGTACATTAAAATATTTTTGAAAGTTCTCTTTATTGATGATGATGTTTCCCCTGGAAGAGGAAAATGTGATACTATGAAATCTTATTCAGGGATCTTAATGCATTTTTTTCAGTATGAATGTCTTTTTAATTCCTGTGAGCACTCTTGAGTAGCTTAATTTCAGTGGAGTTGTTACTATTGCTGAATAGCCTTGGCCAGGCTATTATACCAGCAGGAAGCCTGGTTGGATAGCATTCAGTTCGCTACATTAGTCATAGAATCAATATTCCAAGTGAATCGGTTTAATAGAATTGAAAACTATTTTAGGCTGTAGTAACATATTTTATTATTTTTTAAGATAGCATAGTTACTAAAATAATAGGACTGATGCCATAAAAATGGGGAGAATATTGCGCCTCAAAAATATTGAGTCATTCATTTCATTACAGAAGAATAATAAAAACTATAGCAGTATATGCTGTTTTACTTATTTGTCTCCAATCTTTCTTCCAGGCTGAGGTATGCTCTGGAACAGTAGCAGAAGTAATCCAGTCTGTTGTGAATGGTGCAGATGGTTGCATATTTTGCTTTGGTCATGTCAAGCTTGGTGAGCTCCCAAATTCGTTACAGTTAATTACTATGTCAGTCTGGTAATTACATGCTGTCAGCTCCTGGAACAATAAACCTGGAGTATATGAATAGATTAGAATTTCTTTTTAATTAGCTTTGCAAACTTATCATGGTTTATTTCTACACTGGGATTGTAAGTTTTAATTTGAAAAGGTAAAACGTAATATCAGATTAGCTTATTCAAGATCAAGTTTATATAGGTGCATTGTGATGAAAATCAAAAGATCAGAGATGTTTTTAAACGTTAATTTGCTGTGGGTCTGAGTTACAAAAATTGCAAAACTAATTGAATAAATAGTAATGGATTAATAATAAAATACTTTGCATTTTTGCATCTGTTCTTTCCCATTGTCTGTGTAGCACATGGTATTGCATGTAATGTACAGTGGTGACATGAAGAGACACTGTCTTGTACAAGAAAGGTGAATTAAGTTCATGTTTGTCTTTTCATTCTAGGAAAATCTTTTACCATGATTGGGAAAGATAACTCCACACAAAGCCTTGGTATCATCCCCTGTGCAATTTCTTGGCTCTTCAAATTAATCAATGAACGTAAAGAAAAAACTGGGACTCGTTTCTCTATTAGAGTATCTGCTGTTGAGATCAGTGGCAAAGATGAAAACCTTAAGGATTTGTTAGCTGAAGTAGCCACTGGCAGCCTTCAAGACGGCCAGTCTCCCGGGGTTTATCTGAGAGAAGATCCAATATGTGGAACCCAGGTATAATAGATATCACAACATAGATTTTTCTGAGGCTGACTTTCTTCTGCTTTTTATTTCCTTTTATCTGATGACAATTATGACAACTTTTAAGACAGTAAAAAAAATTTATTGCTTTTAATTTATAAGCCCTTCTCCCATGGTGTACATATTTGTTTCTTTTAGTGCCCTAGAGGTTTAGCCAGTTCAGCAAAAAATAATAATAAAAAAAAATGCCCGTGTGCTAATTAGTCATTTTCTTGTTTATATTCAAGCTTCAAAACCAAAGTGAGCTAAGGGCCCCGACAGCAGAGAAAGCTGCCTTTTTCCTTGATGCTGCAATTGCTGCCAGAAGTACCAGCAAACCTGAATGCGAGGAAGAAGATAGAAGGAATTCACATATGCTCTTTACTCTTCACATATACCAGTATCGCATGGAGAAGAGTGGCAAAGGAGGAAGTATGAATCTTCTTACTATATTGTTTATTTTTAAATTACATGGGTTTGGCTTAGTCTAAACAACAATTTGCAATAAACTTAAAACGAAAAAGATGAAGTGAACCCTCAAGCCAGTCGAGTCACCTTTAACTTTGGTAGCTGTGGCTAATATCTGGTTTCCTTACTATTAATATTTAATTTGGTCATTATCCCATGCTGTATTCATTATTTTCCTCATTTGAATACATTTTGAATACTAAGTTTGGCTTGAGTCCATGCAAGAACGCGATGTACAATTGTTTTTCCCCTTTTTGTTTTAGTGTCTGGAGGACGCAGCCGTTTGCATCTCATTGATCTAGGGAGTTGTGAAAAAGTGCTGAGCAAGAGCCGAGATGGAGGAGGCTCTCTGTGTCTGTCTCTCTCTGCCCTGGGCAATGTAATTTTGGCCTTAATTAATGGTGCTAAGCATGTGCCATATAAGTAAGTGAATTATATTCTGCATTATCTTAAATTTGTGGCTGGTGTTACCTTAGCAATGAATTGCATCAACAATTTACTCTTTACCTAAGATGAAGTTAAAGGAATTTCTGTCAGAGAGGGGCATGTCTTCTTTTAGGGTCACTTCTATATTACAAATACATATATCTATTAATTTACCTGTCTGTATGTGTATATACATGCACACAACTTTTTGAATGTCACTTAGTAACATGAAATTCTTAATTACATGGCCAAAAATTATATGCATATTGGTATATACTTAAGTTAGGTGAAATGTTGGATAGGGTTTGAGTGTTGAAAAAGCAGGGGAAAATGGCCAAAATGTTTTCTTTCCTTCTATCACCTCTTTGTTTCCTGGGTCTGGAGTTTAGACCAATCTCAGAGATTAGGGAACAATTAATCAAAATTTTGTAGGATTTTCTCTCCTTTTTCCAAATCTAAAAATTTTACTGAAATTTCAAAAAATACAAGAGGGTTTATCAAGTATGGTCATCAAAGGTAGTTATTTCTGTATGCCTGTTTGAATGATACATCTTTTCAATTAAAAAAAAAGACCACCACCATGTTGCACATTTGTTTAGCTACAGTGAAGATTTAGGTGTCTTCCTTTGTGGAGTGTACTTGACAATAATATTATGTCGAACACACCTGAGGGGAGCCTAGCTTAAAGACAACAGCCACATTGTAAACACCCTTACCAGAATTTGGCCTTCAGTCCTTAAATTTAATTGCTGCTTGTCTTCATGCGTTACAATTTGTGCCATTATCAATCATGTCATTTCACATATTTATCTAGTGCTGCATCTCAAACAGGTGTTCTTTCTTTCTGTATGAGACAGAAAGATAATTTCCTCGGGCTAGTTGCTAGGTTTGTGGATGGAGTAGAGGATGTATGGGTTAGAACAGGGAAGGGCAGATCCTCAGCTTTGTCACCTACCATGGTTTAGTGAGCTGACATGATGGTAGCACCCACGTGTTGGGCTAGCTCAGGGGGACGATAGGAAGCAGCCTCCAGGGAGCCCTGGGGAGAGGTGTCTTGGAGACCAGTGGAGGACAAAATGTCACCTGTCTTGTCAGCTTTGCTGTCCATGGTGAAGGACTCGCATCACCAGGAGAGCCTTCAGAGAGAAATTCTGCTTCCCATTTGCTATGTCAGAGCAGAGCACAGCACAGCAGGCAGAATGGAAACTAGATTAGTTGGGGTGGCACTGATTATAATTTCTGATGTCTAACATTATTATATTTGTTACCATTTCTGTTGCCTTATTTTTTTCTTATTATCAAAATGGTTTGCATAGAGCTCACAGATCTTAGCTATCCAGGTACTAAGACTGCTCAGCTAAAAATACAGCACTCATGAGCTTTTTGGGTAATATGAGTTAAGCCTGGGATAACTAAACTAGTTATCAATGAATTGTTTTACAAATAAAATTACTTATCATACTGCAAATACACAGGCAGATAAATAATTAAAATATTGGTATCTTTGTATGTGTACATTTAGACACATTTTAAGTGTGGTCAAATAATACCATATTTCTTATCTACCTGTACCATACATGCATATATCCTATGAGAGTGAAAGCACAGCTTGTGGTGTAAAAGTCTGCAAAACAAGATTGTAATTTCTTTAAACCATCCTAGTGTTCTCTTTTGTTAAACAGGGACAACAAGTTGACAATGTTGCTGAGGGAATCACTTGGGAACATCAACTGCAGAACTACTATGATTGCGCATATTTCTGACTCCCCAGCCAATTATGCAGAAACTCTCACCACCATTCAGCTTGCATCACGAATCCACCGAATGAGAAAGAAGAAATCCAAGGTAGGTTCACAAACAAGCAGAAATTAATTCATTTGAAAATGAGTTTTCCTAACCTCTCGGTGGGGGAACATGGGATTTCTCAGCAGTAAGAAGTAATACAAAGTGCATAAAAGCTCAGGAGAGGGACTGACAAATGACTTGGCTCTGAGCCATCATCCCGCCCCCAATCCTTAATCCTGAAATTCCCTTCTTTTTGTTCCAAACATGTATTCTTTCTTTGCTTATATGTGGAAATACCTCAAAAGCGCCTATTTGTATTAATAAAAAAAATAAGGAAGGAACAGAAAACTGTTGAAGAGAAAGACAATGCATGATATTTAATGGAAATTATCTGCAAAGGTGTGATTTATTACTTCTAATACAGTAAAATCTGTGGCATGACCTTGTTATTTTGATTCACACTCCAACATTTTTCCACTAGATCTAGTTGTGATAGTATATACAAAGCACAGAGTATGTAGCAAACCTGACCTTTTAATCAATTATATGTACATATATATACTTACATATCAATTAGTATTAATAACTTCCCCTTATTGATCATTTTCAGTATGCATCCAGCTCATCAGGAGGAGAGAGTTCATGTGAAGAAGGGCATGTCCGAAGACCTCCCCATTTGCGACCGTTCCACCCGCGAACTGTTGCCCTTGACCCTGACCTTCCTGTCCTGAGTATATCCAGTGATCCTGATTATTCCTCCAGCAGTGAACAGTCTTGTGATACTGTCATCTATGTTGGTCCCAATGGTGCAGCTTTGTCTGACAGGGAATTGACAGATAATGAAGGTCCTCCAGAGTTTGTTCCAATAATCCCATCCCTAAACAAGAAGAGAAGTAAAGACAATTCTGCTATTGGTAGGAGTTCTGACAAGGACCATTTTAAATGTAACACTTTTGCTGAACTGCAAGAAAGATTAGAGTGCATTGATGGAAGTGAGGAACCCATCAAATTTGCTTGTGGAGAAATATCTGTTGTGTCCAATTGTAGTCCAGTCCCTGGAGGTACAGAAAATGCACAGTCTAAGCTGATAAAGGAAAAAATTTCTTCTCCTTCTGGAGGATTTAAGAAACCAATTCCACAAGAAACTGCATCTCCCAAAAAAGGACATAACCTTCCTTTCCAGGCTGTTGCACCGAGGGTCGGCAGTGGCAATTGTCATGAAAAGAGCACACCTCACTTGAAAACAGAGCTTTCCAAGCCACAGAGCAGAGCTGACAACAAAATAATAGACTCGATACTGGAGGGGGAGAGAGAGACAATCACCGATCCCCTGCAGTCCTCAAGGTGTAGCCCTTCAAGGAATCCAGAGCAGACTAAGGGCACAGCTGAATGTGTCATTAAGGAAAAGTCCTTGTACGTGAAGAGACCCTTGCCAAGTCCAGCACCTCCACCTCCACAGCAGAAAGAGCATGTACAGAGCTCCAAAGCTGAGAATTTGGAGCTGGACAATAGCAATGCAGTTCGGACTCCTCCTGTGGGAATGAGCAAGCAGATGGGAAACAAATCTGAGCAAAACCCCATAGGAAGCACGTTCCTGGTTGGTAGCAATGCCCAGAATCAGTCAGGTGCGATAGAGGTACACAGCTTCAGGTCAGCGTTCAGAGGGAAATGTTTTGATCGGGATATACTAACCACCACAGTGACTTTGCAGCAGCCTGTTGAGCTGAATGGAGAGGATGAGCTTGTTTTCACTGTGGTGGAAGAACTATCCATTAGCGGGATTATGGATAACGGAAGACCTTCCAGTATCATTAGCTTTAACAGCGACTGCTCCCTTCAGGCCCTTGCATCGGGTTCAAGGCCAGTCAGTATTATCAGCAGCATAAATGATGAGTTTGATGCTTATACCTCACAGGAGACTTCTACTGGCGTAAATATTGATATTGTTGTGCCCTTTGCTAAGGATCCCTTTACCACCAGCAGACGTTCCTCCATCAGTTCGTGGCTTAGTGAAGTCAGCATCTGTACAATTGAAAGTGATGGAGCCCAGTCTAGTGACAGTTTTGTTGCACAGTCATCTTATGGCTGTAATAAGTCCGAGGAACCCTTCAACCTGGATTCATCCCATTTATCTGTCCCCCTGAAGAGTGCTCTGAATGATAGTGGATTTTGCTTCTCTGAACTGGAGAGTGAGAGCTTGAGTTCCAGCAAACTGTCCTCAGGCATCAGCAAAAGCCCTCAAACCTCTGAAACTACCAAAGCATCTCAGATAAAAAGTGCTTTCTGTGTCACTGATCAGCCCATAAAAATAAAATTTAGTAATTCTCGCGATATGCCTGTGATAGAAACAATACATTCTAGTCTTCCTAGAAAAACAAAAACTACCTCATCTCCAACCCACAATAATACTGTCCTCAGCTATAAAGAGCTGCAGAATCCACATGGTATATTTGAAGATCCCTGGCTGTTGCGCACCGATGATCAGTTGGAGGCAAAAACTGCCGACTCACTGCTGTCTCCAAAATCTCATGTGTTTGGTACTGAGAAGCAGCCAGGAAAAGCTGCCCAGTATTTTGGTGCAGTGTCCAGGCCAACAAAGTCGCAGACTATGCTTGCATGTTCGCAGAGGGTTGTGGATGGTTGTGAAATGGCCTGCAAATCCTCCAGCGGAGCAGCAAAGAAGTCAGAAGTTGCCATGAAGATGCCACAGCTGAAGAGAGGAGCCACTACACTAGGAGTGATGCCAGTGTCACATGCTAACAGTACTTTGTCGGAGGCTGTGACCCGAGGGAATTCGGATACTCCCTTGGCCACTGGCAGCTTGAAATCATCACTGGGAAAGAAGAGCACACCACAGAAATCAACCATGTTGCCCAGGCCAGGTGGGCCAACACCTCCAACGCCTCCTGTACGCAAATCAAGCCTGGAGCAGAAACCTGTTGGTCTGGGTAATGGTGGGGGAAAAGCCTCTGGCCCTGACTTTGCCAGAGCTGCCATGCCAAAGGCTGAAGATGAACCAGATTTGCGGTTGAAAGCTGTGTCTTACTTCAGCGAAAGTACCAGCAGCAAAATGAACCTGAAGGGCGACCACTCTTTGCCCAAGATGACATCCAGCTTAAAGGCAAAGGCATCAAAGAGTGAAGCTGTGCACCGTTATGGGAGCCACATGTCCCTGGAGAGGTGCGACAGCCTGACGTCGGTTGGATCCAAAGCAAGCATGGCAAGGGAGAATGGGAGTGCCAACAACAGCCGGGCAGGGCGCTCCGTCCCCAGGCTGGGGGTCCCTCCTGTTGCCTCCGGTGTGGGTTTACCTCCACCTTTCACCACCCCTGCACCTGGTAAAAGCAGCCAGGCAAAACCCGCAGCTAACCAGAAGGTGCAAGTGAATGGGAATAAAAACCGGGGCCTCTCTGCCAGCGGGTCAAAGTCTCTCAGTTCCTCTGTGAAGTCCCTTGCACAGCCCACTGGGAAGGGTTCTGGCATGGCCCCTGGCGGGAAGGTGGCTCCCCGCTCTGTGCAGCCCGTCAGCAGCAAACCTGGCCGAGGGACCATCATGGGGACCAAGCAGGCCATGAGGGCGGCCAACAGCCGTGTGAACGAGCTGGTGTCAGGTGGCTCTGCCAAGGTGGGCCACTTCCGAGGCTCCACTGACTCTGACAGTGGCAATGACAGCGGCATTAATCTCAGCGACGAGAAGTCGCAAATCCCGGTGCTGCCATCACCATACAGCAAGATAACGGCACCCCGGAGGCCTCAGCGGTACAGCAGTGGGCATGGCAGCGACAACAGCAGCGTCCTAAGTGGGGAGCTGCCACCGGCCATGGGGAGGACGGCTCTGTTTTACCACAGTGGGGGCAGCAGCGGCTATGAGAGCATGATTCGGGACAGCGAGGCCACCGGCAGCGCTTCCTCAGCGCACGACTCCATGAGCGAAAGTGGGATGTCGTCGCCAGGCCGCATGAGGAGCCTCAAGTCTCCCAAGAAGCGATCAACAGGTGAGAAATGAAGGGGAAGGTGGCCAGGTGTCCACTAGTGCTCCACCGAGTCCCTGAGGTTGGGGGGTTTTCCTGGCATCTCTGACAGAGTGGGAGAGGAGGTCTGGGGGAAACTCAAAGCAGGGAGGTGGACTGCCTGTATGCGCTTGCGTGTGCATGCGTATGGCTGTTGCAGCAGCTATGTGTCATTTATTTCACTTCAAAGCTGCAGGTGTGACACAGGTGCTGTGGCGGAGAGGGCAGGAGAGGTGCTGGGTGCCCTGGGGCGCCGGCAGCCTCCTTGTGAGGGAGGAGGCAGCGGATGGCTGTAGGCAGACGGGAGGGCGTTCCTTCCTCCCTCAGCAGGGTCGGCAGTGAGCGCGGCACCAGGGCGGCCCAAAATAGGAGGGTGTTACGGGTGGGTTGGGAAGAGTGAGGGTGCTGGGTGGGCACTGATGAACTTTTGTGAGGATCAAGTGAGTATCAGGGAAGACTGGTGAGAGAAGGGCAGCGAGGAGAGGAGGAGCTCTGCTGCCAGGCGTTTGTGAGGGAATTTCAGTGAGGTGGGCTGGGACTGTAGTTTGGAAACAAGGGAATAGGCCTGGAGGGGAGAAGAATGTTTGTGAATTAATGAGGATTGCTGAATGTGCGTTAGATTACCCAAAGGTAAGGCTTAGGGGCAGAGCAGTAGGGTGCGTACGTAAGGTGCTGCGACTCTTACGTTAATGCTACCAGCTAATTGCAAAATTACTGTATTGCACTGTAATAATGTTTTTATGAAGAAATTTTAGAGTGTACTTGCGGATACTATAAGCAATAGCAAATCAGCTGGGGGAGTTGCTCAGAAGAGGCAGCTCTGGCTCACGTACTGTGCCAAGGCAGACATGTCCAACCACGCCATGCAAAGGTGGGTGTACGAGAGCCAGGTCCCCTTTCCTGCTCTCCAGTGCCTTTCCTTATTGCTTTCACAGGCTGTGCTCATGTAAGTGCCCCTAGTTGTAGCCAGCTTCAAAATCAGGCTCATATGACTGCTATTACAATATTAATTTTTACTGGTCTATGTTGAAGTCCTGTAGTATTGTAAAGAATCAGTGGCAGTCGGTGCCATGTAGTTAATGACCAGCAGCCTCATTCAGCAACCTAAACATACTGACTGTTGGAAGTATAGTAGGATCTAATATCAGCAATGTACTGAATCTGAGCTTTTGGTTGGAAAGCGGTAATTACTGCAGTCCCTGTAGACACCCATGATGCTTGATTCTGGCCGTAAAACCAAGGGAGTTAAACTGATGTGGATCTCATGGTGCTTTCTGGTCAAAGCAACTGAGTTGCTTCAGCAGGTGATAAATCGTTTTGTAAACTTAGTGCAACATTTGCTGCAGTTCTCTTTCCATAGCATATCAACCTCTTAAACCTTTCCTACAAATCAATATTAACAGCTGTATAAGTTGCACACATATTGAGAAGGCATTACCCACTGATGGATTTGTATTTGTTTTTGCCCCAGGAAATGCTTATAAGGTCTTTAAAAATGACAAACTATTTTTTTTTGCAATTGAAATTGCTCTATATCAGTAAATTATGTATTACTTTTTTGGAGTGCTGTAGACTTCGAGGCAATAATGTGTTTTATACATGAAATGAGGTTTCCTAGGAAGTTCATGAAATATTTCTTACAAGAAATATTTCTTACAAGAAATATTTGGTGCAGACCCATTATTGGCCTAAAATATATTGTAATCTTTGCAAAGTGTTAGAGATTCTTGGAGTAGCTTAGATTGCTTCAAACTGTGTTGGGGTCACGTCACCTCAGGATTTAAGGACAGATCCTACTCACATATATGTCACTGGAAACCTTGGCCCTTTATCCTTTAACTTCATCTTTGGAGAAATGACATTGACCCTGCCTGGTACAGTGGAAGGATAGGAGGTTTGTCTGCTTAGTATGTGTGTTTGCATCTCTTCTGTGTCCTTTTCAGAGGGATCCTGTTGTCACCAGAGTGGTTACAGGATCAGAGTTACAGTGGGTGATTTCAGCAGGCAGGACTATAGTGGTGATTCAGGCTAAATGAATTGTGGTTGTGAGAATGATGAACAGGTGGTGTAGAAGTAGGATCAAGTCTTCCCCTTTCCAAAACATTCCTGTTGTGATTGTTCTTGTTACTTAGAAATTAGCAAGGAAGCAATTACGAATTAGGGATGTTTTTCTTAAGAATATGTAAAGCAGGTAACTCTTGAGGTACTTATGGAGGTGTGTTGCTTTGGGGGTACCTGCTGGGATTTTGTCTCCCATTTCATGTTGAAGTTTGTGACAGGGCTTACCTGACAGCCTTAACTTGCACTTAACTCTCCTGTAGAGGTCTCAGCCCAGAAGTTATTTTGGCAGCACTGTCCTCTGAGCAGCACTGTCTCATCTGTTTGATGTGCTCCCTTTTGTAAGAAGACCAGAAGAAATAAGACTCCATACCTCTGAGTTGGTTTTCAATAAGAGGAGGAAATGAGGCACTAAATTTATTGTTACCAGTCACCCAAAAGCTGCTTATACTTACTGCTACCATGTTGACATTTCAGCTTGTTTCTGGCGGCCTTCAGCCCTCCTATTTACCTAGGGATTGGATTGCAGCCTTGTTAACATTGCCTGACCAGCTCTATGCATGTACTCATCCTTGACACATGTAGTGTAAGGGTCAGCCTTTTAGAGAATGGAGAGAGACTTGTAATTGCAAAACATGCTGGACACCAAAGTGCCAACTCTTGTATACAAAAGTACCAGCATTTTTGAAGGACGTAAGTCGGTCTCTGCTTCATGAAACTTGAGCCCTACCAGATGCATCAAGGTGACAGTATGCTGTTTGTCTTTAAATGTGGGAGCCCTCCTGCTGAGGAATTGGTGAGTTTTGTCATGCTCTGAGCTTCTGAGTGCTGGTGCAAATGGGTGGTGATAGGCCTCAACATTAGAGGTGGCTTAAGTTGCAGCTTGGTTGGTTGCTGTCTTTTGAATGCCTCCCAGTTCCACAAATTCATTGAAAACTGCTAGTATGTAGCACCTTAAAGCATTGGTAGTAGTTCTGGATAGAGCTGTTTGCCCTTTGCAAAGAGGTAATACACTGAGAGATATCTTAGCCTTGCTTGGCTTTAACTGGAGGAGCAGGAGATTTCCAGATTCATCTGCCGTTATCAGTATTGGTTTCAAATTACTCACTATCTCAATGCCATTGCAAGATAATGAATACCATTGTATCCCACCAAAGAAAAATTAATCCAGGCAAAATACTTTTGCAAGGAGAGAATAAAGAACTGATGCTCAGACATCTGCTTTGGAGAAGAACTGCTGTTACTCCCATTCGTGAACCAAGTGAAACATACTTTGTCAAGGCAGTAACTCCATTAGCAGCCTGAGGGTATTTTACTAAAAGGAAAAGATCAAGAAAAGCATTTCTTTCTAAGTATCCTGAGAACCTCGATCTTTCTTTAATTCACTGTAGTATGTTCTGCAGTCTGTCAGCCTCTTACAGTCTGAGGAATGGTTGTCTTCTGTATTTTAGGTCTGCAGCGTCGTAGACTGATTCCTGCTCCATTGCCAGATGCTGCCTCCCTAGGAAGAAAACCCAGCGTTACTGGCCAGTGGGTTGATCTACCACCTTTGCCAGGCACTTTAAAAGAGCCATTTGAAATAAAAGTTTATGAGATTGATGATGTGGAACGATTACAGCGACACAGACAAGAGGAAACGGAGGTCAGCACATATTTTACAACTACTGTAGACAACTTAAATTACAGTATACAGGCAGAGTCCTTGCTTGAATGCTGGAATGGTATTCAGGAAATTGATTGCAATTAAAGCACTATAATTATTAATTTTACAATTCATATGTTGGGGTACCTTTAACACAGAAAATGAAAATGATTACTGTCTAAAATTAATTGTGTCTAACATGACTGATGGTGTAAATGGAAGTTACCAATGAATACATTATGAGAAGACTTTATAATCTTAGCCTGGCTGATGAAACCTTACAGGCTCCCTCAACTATAGGGTCATTAACTCTTTATGTAAATGACAGGATTTTATTAAATCAGGGATACACTGAGTTTAATTTACTTGTAATTGGAAACCACTGCAGCTAATTGTATTTTGGAGACCACAATTCTATATTCTTCTGATGCCTTTTTCCCATTTCTTTCATAATAGCCTTTCCAGGATGTTGAGAAGGTAGGAGTGCTTTTAAGAAAATAAGAATCCATATGTTTTAGGATTAAATATAACTCTAATGTTATTATTAGGCTGTGTTTATCATTTGCACTGCTGGAAAAAAATATTCCTCTACAAACAGTAGTAATTTCAGAATGTATTAAGAGATGTTTGCTAGTTCAGNATTTGTGTCAAACTCTTAGAGGTCAGCTCATAACAGGCAAATTCATGAGATGGTCTTTCTGTGTCTTAAAAGGGTCTGATGTATTTCCATACTAAGCTGAAGATACTGGAAAGGCGCCAGCAGCGAATCAGAGAAGTACAGGCAAAGCATGACTTTTTGAAGGAAGAGTTGGAAGAGACAAAGTGCAGGTTGATGATGGATCCAAATAAATGGAAAGAAGACTGTAAGTATTTTGCAAAAACAGCAGTATGATCAGCATGTAACAAATTTTCAGCATGTGAGCAGTCCCACTGGTAAAGTTAAGCACTTGCTAAGATATTTTGCTGAATTGAGCCCTAAAATACCCTGTGACTCCATTCATATTTCTGTGATAAGGGATTTGTTCAGTGCTGAGTAGTACCAGAAGTGAACAAAGAAACCCCTCCAAACCAACCAGAAGGGAATGTCAAAACAATGTAGAGACTCACTGTGATGCTTGTTAATATTGACTATTTGTATAACCTTTTGTTATCCTTCTTTCCAAAGAAGGAAAAAAAATGTTTCCATATCCATGTTACAGCTGGGAAACTGAGGCATGAGATATGTTCACAGAGTGCTGCACCTAACTGGAGCCTCAAGGGAGAGTTTTGCATTTGCTGAACAAAGTGAAAAAAATTTCATAGTTCAAGAGAAATAAAATTGTACTCTAGATTATTGGCTCCCTTGTGATAGAATAAGGTTTTGCTATGAGCTGTTTCTCTTACTAATTTTTTGTCTGACAGTTGAAGTGGATCCTGATCTTGATAAGGAGTCACAGGAGTACCTGGAGGCACTGGAACAAGTGACAGAGGAACTGGAGCAGTGTGTTAATCTGTGCAAGTCACATATCATGATAGTGACGTGTTTTGATATTGGAGTAACAGATGCACAAGATGGAGTAAGGGAAGTGGAGGTTTGAAGAGAGGTTTTTCAAGGGACTGAAGGAAGTGAAGCTGGATTTTCTGACATGAAGAAGTAAAGAGATAAAGTAGCTGGGAAGTGAAGGAGGAAAGGTGAAGACTGAAAAGCAGCAATGAATGTTGTAAGAGAAAGAAACAGCTGAGGGATGGGAATGTTCATAAATCATTTGGTGCCTCAACGTGACCTGAACTGTACAAAGATAAAAGTAGGATCAAGCATTGCTTCTACCAGAGGGAAGCAAAAAAATTTTTACAAACCAAGATGTTAATTTACAAACAAACATACAATGGAAGTGCCTTTAAAATTAATTTGATTTTCATTTTTTTTTTATTTGGTGCTAGAATTAAAGCCAGCAAACCTAAGCAGACCACAAAATGTATTCCTACGAAATATTTTATACTGTATAGTGTATTTATGACTATATGTAAAAAACAACATTGTAGCGAAAGCAATAAGTAAATTATGTTTTCATACCTGAACTTGCCTTCTTGTTTCATAGAAAAGCTGTTTTATGTAGCAGAATTAAAATTGTATTATAATTGTTTTCTTGGTTAGGGTTCAAGATATTTTTATGAACATTTATCTATTGAAAAGGTGTATTATGGCATTTTGAGATGATTGTTTTACCTTCAGGTTTTGTATTATTACTTTTTCAGATCAAAATAAATGTTTGTTTTCCATTTTATATATACATATATAGATATATATTAACTGCTTACCTACTTCCTTGGTTACTAACCTCACTTATCACAGACCTGGTCTTTTTGGAGTCCTAAACTTAATGTGAGGAAGTCTACAAAGGGCACTGTGGTTTGTTTTGGTTTTCTTTTTTCTTCTCTGACTGCAGGAATTGAGAATTACGTTTATTACCAAAACCATAAAACAAACAAAAAAAAAGGAACAAAAAGTTTTTGTAAATGTTAAGTTAGGTCCATATTTTTATATAGTTTTGACTATAAATATAGCATTTGCAGTTTGAACTTTTAAGACAAATAGTATATCTTTTTACAGTTTTTCTAAGGAAGGCAAACCCTCAGGATCAAGTTTATACATGCTGCATGAGATTTGTGCTTTTTTGAAGGAGGCCACTTAAGTGTGGAAACTATTGATAAACTGTTGCCAAACAAATACTTTTGAAAAGGTTTAATAGTGTATGTAATACCACATTTCATAACGGATCATATTTTCTAATCATCTTCCTTTTTATGGTTTTTTCAAATCCTTTGTACAAATATGTATTATAACAGCTTGCTTCAGTTTTTATCTGTGAATAAAAGATACATCTATTGTTATGATTGCTTCTTGTTATGTGCATGATTCTAATGTTCAGAAGAGAGAGGATGGCCTGTGGTACACTGCATTAAATGTCACATTATATTACATCTTCGCCCAAGAGAGATAACTGGGAACAGAGTTTTGACATTAGTCATCAGAAACCAATCGGAGAGAGAGACAAAACACCAAAGGGTAAAATAAATAGCGATGATAATACTTACATTCTCTTAGCACTTCATAGTTTACAGAACAAAGACCTGCAGCTCACATACTTCTTTTCCCTGATGAGACAAAGCAATTAAAAATGGGTCTAAAACCAAGAAAATTTTAGGAACTGAAATCAAGCCCTGGGCCCTGTCGGTCCATCATAGCAAATGACTACATTCATTTCTCTCTGACACTGCTGTGTTTGCTCTCTGGTTAGACAGCAGCTGTGCCTGGTCCTCATCTCCCAGTGATGCTGGCTGGAGTAACTCCAGGTAGGTTTAATGTAAAGCTAGTGCTTCTAATGACACCATCTCCACTATTTTCCAGCTGTTTGTCCGAATGGCCTGTAGTGTGTGAAATTTTCCTCTCCCTCTTTTTCCCCTCCTTATATAGCCTTCACAGTATGGCATCCAAGCACCAAGTCCTCTTACCCTCACAAGAGGCCTGTGAGAGGGGGGTGAATGCTTTCCTCCTCATTCTGCAGCTGGAGAAGTGGGAGAGTGAGAGCAAGAGTTTTATGCTTAAATATCTTTGTGAGTTTGCATAGGTTACAAAGGATGCCCTGCTCTTATCTACCTCTGTGATTTATCCCTGGAAAAGGGTGCACCATGTTTGCTTACTGATATTTGGCACTGCATTGGATTGCATGTGGGGGAATGTGGCATCTAGAATTTCTAGAGGATCCCTTTGCTGATTACCCTTGAATACAAGATATATTTATTAAGTTGTAAATTCCTGCTATATTTACTTTCTGTATGTGTGCAGAAAGTCACAGTTCTTCCAAAGATGGAATCAAAACCATGTAGTGATTCAATACATTGTGGTTTTTTTTTCAGAGCAAGGATCAGATAAATAAATGCAATCAAAATAAAAAAGGCAGCGGCATGCTGAGGGACAAGTATTTCTTAGCAAAGGGGAAAACCTCCAAACGAGAGGGCCAAATGACAATGTATTCAGGGGTAGCTCTGCACTGTAGTGTTAGGTTTTGCGCTGTCCTTTGGAGATGCACATCTTGATGGTGCTGCTGCAAAATGAGTTGACCTGTGATAGCCTCTGAGCCCTGGCCACAGCAGGGCTGGGCTCACAGTCCTTTCAAGGTAGCCTTAACCCCCTCTTGAATGGACACAAGAATTTTTCTTTCTTTTATCTGCCAGCCACTTCATCCTCTCCTTAGAGGTCTTCATTGTTTCTCCCCCTCTGGCAATATTATAATCCTCTGAAATAAAAACGAAGTCACTAATCATCCATCCCAATTTTTATGGACCTGACAATTTGTTGAAATATTCTGCTATATAGTGTTTGCTGATCAGGCCTGCATCCTTTGATACTTTCTCCGTAATTTCTAACTATGGTTATCTTTTCCACAAAGTAGCAAAAAGATGTTTCAGGGCTGTTTAGTTCCTTGTCAACATGGCAATAGCATGCATATTAAATGCATTTAGTGTCTGGCTTGGTGACACAAAACAAGCCTGAGATGCAAAATAAGGTGAGGAACCGATGGATGAAATAGCAGACTTTTCCCTATGCAAATGCTGTTCTTTACTGGTAGTTGAGGATAGTAAATTATCTTTCATATCTCAAGGCCTTAGAGCCTGTAATATTCCTTTATTTTTGGTTACTTTCGCAGTTCTGTCCAGTTAAAATTTATACAAATATATGCTTTAGTTTATGATTCAAGCCTATTTTGCAAAAGGCTTAATTATATAAGGTTGCAAATGATAATTGCAAAGTTAATCTGGTTGCTTTATTTCATTAATTTTCTATTGAGATGTAATGTTTTAAAATAGCCATTAAATTGCACACTTAAAGATGTGATCTTGTTGAGTTTGTTACAGTATCAAGTAAAACCTTAGAACCCCACTGGTGGTGGAGACCTGATGGAGTTACTTTTGGTAGGGCTAATTCACACTAGCATTTTTTCCTCCCTTGGTTGCAGCGCTTCCCATGAAATCCCTGTCCTTCTCCTTGCTGGGGCAACCCTGTCTAGGTCCCTTGATGGCCCAGTTTACCAAGCAGCTCACATCATGCTTATTTCCTGGCAACAGGAAAAAATGCATGGACAGCTGCTGGTTTTTTAAACCAATGCAATGGTGACTCTAAATAAAGCCTAAAGATTACATTTCAGGAAGTGGGACATAAATTCCCTTTTCCTCAAAACCCACCTCTCACCAGGTTTCACTAACCAGGAGGCCAGAGGTGAGCTTGCCTGTGTGTGAGGAGCAGGGATAGGTCCCCAGTGCCTCAGTCTCATGGTTAGGCATCTTTTGGGAAGAGATGGAAGTATGGACTGGAACAGAAATGAAGTGAGAAAGCAGGACTCTTATCTGGTGACCAGGGACCCAGGAAAGCAAGGAGAACCTTGCATTCTGGATGTGGTCTCCAAGCTTACTTTTGCATTTTCCCATCCAATGGTCATGGTCCAATATATAAAACTACTCCTGGGAGGTGGGATTTCAACTCACTTCTCAGAATTTGCAAGTTGGATGGATGAGTTGGAGGAGTCAGTAGCCACTGCTGTAAGCTGTGCTGTTGCTACCCATGTACTAAGCAGTGTACATCTGTGGGTATGGAAATGCAGTTATTACAAACATAAGATTCCCTATAGAGAAATCAGATGGTGTGTAGGCAAAAACTCATTTAATGTATGTGTAAAACTGTTTTCCTTACAGTGCTTCTGGTCTGACCAGTTCCAGCTAAGGCATTTCTAGGACACTCTAACTGTAGTATTGAGACATCATTACTAAAAGAGAATGCAATAGAAATATGAGATTATTTGTTCTTTTCTCAGCATGCAGAAAGTGTTTCATTTATTTCTATTTCAAGGTACCCATGTATTCTGTTTCTAGTTATAAACCCACGTTTTCCAGTCACTTGCATTTTATTTTTAAAGTTGTGTGTGGAACCTAACTCCCCAGGCAGCTGTTCTATATTGTGGCTATAGGCAGGGTTTAAGGCAAAAATGTTAGCTATAAGATGACCTCTGTATCAGATGTCCAAGCTGGCAGAAGTGGACACAAATAAAAAATGGTACCATATTTGGGCCCCAATTCACTAGAGCACTTAGGCACCTGTTTAAGCAAGCAAGTAAATGGTTTGTATCCAGCAAAACAATTTTGGCTTATATTCCATTGACTTGGATTTTTTTGCTGCAGGGCTTCAGATGGTGTAAATTGCTTTTGCAGTGGTTCAGTGGAGCTACGCTGACTTTCACCAGATGAAGGTCCTGCTGAAAATATTTTACTTATCAGTGGTATTTGGGAGAAAGGAAAGAATAGTTCTGTTGATGTGCAATGGTATCACAAGTGCAAATTAGAAAGCAGAAACTGCCTCTCAGGCTGCTTCCTGCATGTAGCATCTCATGGCTTTATGCAGAATTTGACTTGCAGAAATCTGTTTGTGGAACACACAGAATAACACATAACTCTTGACAGTGTAGATGTTCACAGAGTTTTATTCTCGGACCTGCAGGGGAACTGCCTGATGATGGGGTGTGTTTGGCATGACAGTAACCTTACAACAGCTTACATAGGAGCCCATTACTTCACTCATTTCCCTTCCCAAGACTCTCCCATGAGCTGGGGGGTGAGGAGGCGGGGTGGGGGACAGCAGGACCATGGTGGCAAAAGGAGGGGAGTCTTTCAGAGCAACCCACACAGGGACTCCGGGTGATGCACACTTCTTCAGTGGCCTGATTTTACCTTTTTTATGTCTTCTGCTTCAGACTGTTGAATTCAGCTTGAGACAGGTCATTCCTGGGTATGTTCCTGTGGCTCCTGGATGAGAGTGAAGGGCAGCTGTCACTTGGCTACATCTCACTGGGGAATGGACAGAAAAGAGATCTCTTACAGCAGATAAAAATAGCATTTCTGCCTTCTCTCCACTGCATCAACACTTAGTAGCATAATTCACTTGCTGTACTTTTATATTAATATATTCTACAGAGATTAGGGCCTTATTCAAACATTGGCAGTAAGGAGGCCTCTCTGAGACAGCTTTTGTTGGTTGATTTGTCTTCCAAGTGGACAGTCCAGGTCCTGGCATGAGCCAGTACAGCTTCATTCTGCAAAGGTTTTGATTAATTTATTTCTTTAATGTAAACATTTCTGTGGCAGCTTCCTATCAGGTCTGGCAAAGGAAGGCAGCAGTGCACACTGTGCTGCCTGTTCTCCCTGTGATGGCTGAAAGAGCTTGTCCTGACTTTTGAAAGACTTGGTTTTGGAGCTTTGCTGTTGACTTCAGTAGGAGAAGAACCAGATCATTAGTTAACTCCTGGCATCCCTGGTATTACAGCAATATTATGTGGCCAGAGGGAGCAAAGCCTTCAGTCCCAGGGTAGTGAAAAAGCAGGTTCATGCCTTCTTGTTATCTGGCTTTCCTACCTGAGGTCAGCAGATTGCCTTAGATTCTGCCCTTCAGAGTGTCAGGGACCTAATCAGGGCTGCAAAGCTCTTGACACAGCTCACGTGACTGTATTTAAAGCACATTTTAATTGATCTGACCTTGTATGGGAAATACCTTTGGAGTCCTAATGTGCTGCTCTCTGGAAGGCAGGCGCAGTGCTCCAGGGCACAGGCAGTAGAGAAATAAGCAGGCATTTCAGAGTTTGGCCTTTGACTGGAAAAACTGACTTTTAAATATTGGCTCACCTTTCCCTGCATCTGTAACAATGGCCCTCCATTTGTCAGCATCTGGCACAGATATACTTACAAATGCCACTTGTTTTGAAGGGTGCCACTCATTTTGTTGTACATTACCATTTAAATGAGTTACATTTGTACCTAAAGGCTTCAGTCTCATGGGGCTAAGTGCTGTACAAACACAATTTTTTAGCCTAAATAGACAGGGTATGAGAGGGAAGGACAAAGTGGACTACTGTGTTTCCCTCCAAATTGAGCATGTAACAGTTCTTAAAAAAATGTCTCTCACAATGTCCTTTGCTGAGTACAGAGCAAAATCTTCAGCCACAGGAGCTGAAATACTGCAGACAGCCTCCAATGGGATGCCATTTTCAAACTGCTCAGTTTTCCAAGTGAAGACATGTTATTTACTTGTATGATGGGAAATGAGGGAAAGTAAAGCTTTCCCTTCAGCTTTTGGGAGAGAAACAGGAGGAGGAAAATGTAATGATGTATACAAATACATCCATAATAGAAGAAAATGCCAGTGCCTGGCCTGTGCACTTCTTTGCAAAAGCTGTGCATTCTGGGCAGGCATAAAGGGGTGGAGAAGAAGACTGAAGGCAGCCATGTGCTTCTCCTCCCCACCCCCCCTTTATATCCTTGGTCACATTTCTGCTCAGTCTCCTACCAACCCAATCATTTGCAAAACATCTATATATAGCTTTGATGTTCTTAGTGTTCTAGAGGGCATTACCTATTCTTCTTGCTATTGCCTCTTTGGATGCCTTGCTTGGTCTCTGATTTGCTCTTTGATATCTAAAGTATCTCCACCTTTTCTTCCAGCTCTTCTTTACTAATATTCCAGTTGTAAATGCAGTTTGCCATTAGGTGTTGTGCAATGGGAGCTGGCCTCTGCCAGGAGAGAGGATACAGAATAAGAAGGGAAGGGTTGATAAAGGAAAGCTGCCTGGTAGAAAAACTGGGAATGAAGTTCACACCCAGGACTCAAACACTCAGCTGTGTTGGGGCCAGTGAGATGATGTTTAGAATAGGACCGATATGCACAGAAGAGACATTTATTATTCATCTTCATATATACTAGGTCAGAATTTCTTCTGCATGAAGTTCACTGAGCTATGCCTGTATTTGAAAATCATTTGAGACCTGCTCAGTTTTGTGTCATACTTTCATTACACTGTTGGGTATAGACATTAAGCCATGATAATTACTAAATCCAAGTTAAAAAGATAGAACTTCTCACTGCTATGATTTTTTAAGATTATTTTTTTAGGCAACTGCTGAAATAATGCATATGCACCACATATCAATACTCCAAAGAGCTCCAGCAAGACAGCTACCATTTGCATGGGATTTCTCTATAAAATAACCAGTAGGCTGCTGAGGGAAGCATTAAATGTAGAAACCAGCTATTTTTCTTGGTTTACATGTTCAGCACTTATTATGTTGCCTTATTAATCTACTATTTGGAAAAAACAAAATGCAGTGGATCAGCAAGCTAAGGTCTGGTATATTCTTGGGGTGCCCTGGAGCTCTCTTCAAAGCTCCTGTGACTTTGGAAAAAATCCCCTTCTCCAGTCTGGACGCTGAAGTTATTTGATGGGGTTGTCCTTGATAGACAGCTGACCCAACACAAACCAAGCTCTGAAATAGCATCGAAGCATTAAACTTCAATGACACACCTCATTTACTTTTTCTTTAAAATCAGAAACTAGGAAAGCTATTCTGATTAACTCTGTCGGGAAGGACTTCCAGAAGTACTGACAACACGCTGACTGGTTTGCCATAGGGGCTAAAGATTCCTTTTCAGGTGTGTAAATTGTACATGCAAGTTTGAAAGCTTCACAAAATTTACTCCTCCATGGTGCTTATGGTATAGATGTGATATTTGAGTCATTGATGTTATAAGATCAGTTAATATAATAGATAGGTCTGTATATGTTGGGAATATGGCCAGGAATTTTGGCTCTGTATGCATCAGGCATGCAGCTGTGCAGTCCTTGCCCTCCAAGGCCTTTCCCCATTAGCAGTGTTGATAATCAGGCTGGAAACGAGCACAGCAGTCTGGCAGCACCATATGCAAACTAACTGGGAACCTTTGGAAATGCTGGTGCCCTGCCTTCCATTCTCTGGCAAAAGCCTCTCTCTGTGCCTTGCATATATGCAGCTAGTTAATAATTTTCCAGCTGGCAGTAACTGAGAAGATGTAGGGCTGCTCCTGGCACTCTAGGACCCATGCAAGTTGTTGCATGCATTTCAAGTGGCTTCCACTGTGTTGCTATTTACACAGAGCTCCTGATACTTTGCAAGGGGTGATTAACTGTAATCTCCCACAGCAACAAGCTGCACAGGCAGTAGTTCTGCTATTTGTATATAAGTTAAAAATGTGCCAATACTTCAACAAAGCCAGTGTGGCTTTGTGTTTACAAATGTGTGGCATCAACCTTGACTTTGTTGTGCTATCATCTTATCAGAGCAAATGACTGATGTGTTTTGCCAGCCTGCAGCACGTTGGCACATAATCTTCTAAGGGACCTTTTCCTGCTTTTCCTTTCTGGAGTGCACATGTATAGGCTGGGGAGAAGGTCAGTGCATGACTGAGCAGCTCCACTGGTTGACAGAAGTATCTGTGGCAACCAGACTGTAATTCAAGTTCTCCTGCTAGTTCCCAGTCTTCGAAAAGTCCCAGGTCTAGTTTTAGCAATGTCACAAATGTCAGTGCCAGCTTGGCAGGGCCCTGTGGGCTACCTGGAACCTGTCCAGTTTTTGTCCTTACTGCACTGCAGTTGCTGTTTCTTGTACCTTAAGTTTTAAGCTACTTAATGTCAAGATGGAAGTTTTGTCATGCATCAGATGACGATCACGCCCATTGCCCAGAGGGATGTGAGACTGCTGAAGAAATAACAGATTTCACTGTGCATTTGGAACAAGGAGTGAAAAGGCTGTACTCTTTTTGTGCAGCTCTTCTACACACAGAAAGGGAAGCGGTGACCATGTGGAAGGACTCAGTTTTGTACTGTAGCCAGCTTAAGAGACAACTTGACAGCCCTAGCAGTGTGCTGGTGACTTGCCACACCTAGCAATCCAACAAGAGCTGGAGATTTCCTCTGTATAAAGACAGACTGCTCTTTTTATTTGCTTTATGTTGATTTTTGCCTTTTCTAAGATGCGCGATGAACCAAGGACAGTGGTAAGATGTTTCATACCTTAGGAAACAGGGTTTTTTTATCCCATTCTGTCCAAACTTGAACTTGTCCAGAGGCCTTTGAATAGAAACACATTTGCTTTTTATATTGGATGTTTCAGACATGTTCTGACTGCATCATAAAATGACAGTAGGAAAACTGCAGAACAACTACAACAGAAGAGAACCTGCGGCTATTAGTAACTATTCCTGAGTTTATTTTTCTCCCTTAGACCAGTACCATTCCCACACACGCTAGTAATAAACGATATTAATACAAGAGAGCTTTGCCCCATGGTTCGCACTTTAGGCTGTGATGGTATCTGCCAGGAGAAGCAGAGAAGCATGGTTTCTTATGGACTTGTGAAGACCTCCCCTCCATCCCATCCCACTAAAGTTGAGCTCCCGCCAAGTTCCGAGTGACAATCCCAGCAGAGAAAAAGCAGCATGTGCTGCAGCTAGTGCAGAGCAATTCGCGTGCCAGCTGTCTGGCCAATTGCTGCCACGGGGACTGCATGATGCCTGACTTGTGTCCGCCCTTCCTTTGGTGGAGGAGTTAATTTCCTCCTCTATCTCGCTGCCAGTTTTCATGAAACCCTGTGGGAATGTAATTAACACTGAGATTTCTGCCCTTGGTCAGATTTGTTTGATGTTGGCCAACCCTCCTCCCAGTTAGTGGGGAAAAGGGGGAGAGTGGTGAGATGTACAGTGCTATTGAATAAAAATGGCTCAGCAGTTAAAGGAGTTCCTATGTGCAGTATGAATCTAAATAATTTGCTTTCAAAGCTGAGCATGGTATTAAAACAGAAAAATATGCACTGAAGCTACGCGTTCCTGAGTGATTCAGTGACTTCTAGTCCTAAACCTGAGGTCATCTCCTGTAATGAGATACATCCGAAATAGGATTTTGCTTCTCTCAGTAAATAACGCCTTTCTCTGCTTCCGGGAATGAATTGTAAGTAGTTGAGAAGAGAGGATATCGGTGCAGCCAGTTCATCTGCGTTCAGTGGGGTTAGAAAAGATGAAAATGACTCTGTACCAGAATTTGCTTACGAGCATTTCTTACAGCTTCAGATTCTGGTTACAGATTAAATCGGCACAGATTTACCAGAGAGTACACTCAAGTAAATTTAGTTTGTTTGAATTTACATCAGATGAAAAGAAGATTTGGTCCTTAGGTCTTCATTCAGGAAAGAACCTGTGTTTAAAAAGGATGCTTACACACTAGCTTAGCATACTGCCATGCTTCAGAAAGCACTTTTCTAATTTACAGGCTTCATGTGCATTATTGAATGGTAGAGAATTAACTGGAGGTGAAAACAATTCTAGCACATTTCTTCAGCTGCTGGCAATACATGTAACTCCATTGTCTTTAATAACGAGTGCTAATTTTACACCTGTTAAGGACTTGATAAAGAGCAGTGTTGGCAGTGCTGTGCCTCCTGGGGTAGGTAATGAGCTATTTTGTGTCTCTGAGTCCTGGCTTTCTCGCTTGCTTGTGCTGTTAGAGCATTGTGAAGGTGAGACGTGGATTTTATTTGCTGCTGAGCCACCAATATTATTATTCTGTCTTTCCCATGCTGCTAGTAGCCATATGGGTGACTTTTGGGAAGGTGCAAGCACTATATTTTGGCTTGCACCCCTGTGTAAATGGTTTGAATGGCTTTCTTGACCTATGTGATCAATCCTAACATGAGGAGAACGTTTTAAAATAGTCTTGGCTTGTACACATCTTTGTCTCTGGAAGTGAGGGCACTCATGTCTCAGCTTTGGAGGCATTTTAGTGAGAATTTTTTGAAGTCAGTAATTGTATTGGCCATCTGCTGGGGGGGGAGAGGGAGGGCTGAAAAATGGTAGGTATTGTCTTAAGTGTGCGTAAGCCAATTTTTTTTGTGAATGCAGCCTTTAATCACTAGCCCTGCAAAATGAAGCATGTTTCTGAATTTAACTGAGACTAATCTGACTTGTTCAAGTCTTTCTGCAGTAGGCCTGATTGATCAAACTAATATCTTTGGAAAAAAAAAAAAGTTTTTTAATTTGTTACCCCTTACAGTAAGGAAGATGAGTCTTTTAATCACTTTACATGGTAATCTTGAAAGCTGATGTAGAAATTTGTTTACAAAATACACCTCTTCTCATTTGTTGCTACTTCAAAGATTGCACTGTGCTTAAAGTGAGAAGAAAGTGATGATGGGTGTATTTCCTACCAGGGTTCTCTTATGCTCATAGCACTGCAAAAAGTTATGTTAGTTTGAAATACAGCTTAGCCTGAAGTGGATGTGAATTGTTCCAATATAAATTGTCAGTCTGAACTGAAGCATTTAGTCTGAGAAGAGGTTTTCAGTTAAGTCTTTTCTCCTGTTTGTATGGTGTGCCAAAATACTTTGAGCTGAGTACCCTGCTGTGAAGAGAAATCATTAGTATGTGTATTTAGGTGCACAGTACCTAGCACTCAGTATGTTTTGCAAACACTGAAGCAAGCTATTATTAGAAGAGTGCTATTGAGGGTAAACTAAGGAAGAGCAAAGGCACATAAGTCAGTGAGGCTAGTAAGTAGTAGACTTATCTCCTTGTTCCTTACTTTGGCTGTTGGAAAATGCGCCACATCCCAGAGCTACCAGTCTAATGTTGCCTGGACCTGCCCAAACATCTTGAATCAAATGCAGAAATGTTATTTACAGGACAAAAACGTGCTTCTGAGAAAAGGATACTCATCATTGTAAAACTAGCAAATGTGAATTCTGCTAAAGTTGCCTCAGGTAGGAATTCACTGATATTTTTACAATTGGATATTGTCACATTCCTGGGGAAAGCTTGATGTGGACTACATGATTCATTTTATTATACACACAGACACACATACAGGCAGAAAACTGTAGTAGCAGCAAAATTGCATTGCTTTGCTTTCTGAACTTGTTAAAATAAGGTGTTTTATTTGCTGGTGTTGAAAGCTAGAACAAGTTGTCTTTACACCTTCAGATAAACCCTGACATTTCACACAGGCCTCAACCTTGGGCAGATTATTAACCCTTAAGTGAAGTTACCCTTGACTTCATTCTAATATGTAGTGAAAGTTATGCATATACCTAAGCCTTTATCTTAATTTGCCTGCTGTATTAGGGAACGGTTTAATGTACTAATTGGCCCAAAACTTTTTCTTAAAAGGTATAGGAAATGGCCTTCCTTCTACTGTTCTTGTGGTAGTAACATAACAGAGAGGAAACTATAGTATTGAACATAGTAATGAAATAATGCCTATTGTTTCATCAGGCTGTAGTAAAAATAATCAAGGAAATGGCAAGAGTAAGCCAGTGAGAGTTAACTTAGAAAAATCTGGCATTACACAAAATCAGAAACACATGGCAACTTCCAACACACTTTATTTCACTTAGTTAATATTTTGCAGAGTGTTTGCATGTGTAGTGCTGATCAGTACTAAGATCTAGTCCACCTAAGCTTTTTACCAGGTAAATAAACCAACATCCTCCAAATAACACTTAAGCATAGATAGTCATCTTGACTTAATCTGTCATGAACATTTGTTACAAATATTCTCATCCTTTCCCCTCTTATCTTTTACAAAGACAGCACCATAGGGTTTATAGGATATTTGGGATGTTTTTTAACTCTCAGAAGACATTGTAACATAAATAATTTTACTAAATGATGTTACTTGAACATTCCCTTTGCGCTTGTTCTCTCTGATCATGTAACCAGGATAGCACCTTGCTATCACTGCAGTGGTGGAATGAGATATCTTGGTATTGCAGAAGTTGCCACAGCCCAAGATAAATTTCATCACTTGGAAAAAAGCTGGGACAGTCTTGGACATAGCCATGGTACTTTCATGTGGTTTGCTGTTGTTCTGTTGATGGTGGTGTTGGAAGTCTGTTACAATGTAATACTGGGAGGAATTGTTCCTATCAAGTGTCTGATCTATAAGCAAGTAGTGATCCAGTTGTGTTTAATATCTTCATCAATGATCTGGATGAGGGGATTGAGTGCACCCTCAGTAAGTTTGCAGGTGACACCAAGTTGGGAGGGAGGGTTGATCCGCTCAAGGGTAGGAAGGCTCTACAGAGAGATCTGGACAGGCTGGATCTATGGGCTGAGGCTAATTGTATGAGGTTCAACAAGGCCAAGTGCCAGGTTCTGCACTTTGGTCACAAGAACCCCATGCAATGCTACAGGCTCGGGGAAGAGTGGCTAGAAAGCTGCCTGGCGGAAAAGGACCTGGGGGTGCTGGTTGACAGCCAGCTGAATATGAGCTGGCAGTGTGCTCAGGTGGCCAAGAAGGCCAACAGCATCCTGGCTTGTATCAGGAATAGTGTGGCCAGTGGGACTAAGGGAGTGATCATCCCCCTGTACTTGGCACTGGTGATGCTGTACCTCAAATACTGTGTTCAGTTTTGGGCCCCTCACTACAGGAAAGACATAGAGGTGCTGGAGCGTGTCCAAAGAGCAATGAAGCTGGTGAAGGGACTAGAGCACAAGTCTTATGAGGAGAGGCTGAGGGAACTGGGGTTGTTTAGCCTGGAGAAAAGGAGGCTGAGGGGAGACCTTATTGCTCTCTACAACTACCTGAAAGGAGGTTGTAGTGAGGTGGGTGCTGGTCTCTTCTCCCAAGTAACAAGCAATAGGATGAGAGGAAATGGCCTCAAGTTGCAGCAGGGGAGGTTTAGATTCGATATTAGGAAAAATTCTTTACTGAAAGGGTTGTCAAGCGCTGGTACAGGCTGCCCAGGGAAGTGGTTGAGGCACCATCCCTGAGGTATTTAAAAGATGTGTAGATGCGGTGCTTAGGGACATGGTTTAGTGATGGACTTAGCAGTGCTAGGTTAACAGTTGGACTCAATGATCTTAAAGGTCTTTTCCAACCTAAATGATTCTATGATCTAGTGAAATTTGTTAAATGAAATGTCTGTAGCATTCTTATTAGAGCTGAAATAATGGGAGGCTGCTTGGTCACCGGGCTGTTTTGTAAATTTAAGCAGGGGACTCCTTATGAGCTGAGAGGCTTGGAGGGGCCTTTCTGAAAAACACAGGGCCTGGGCAACTGGTTTGTGTTAGCTTTCTTTTGCCTATGCAGTGGCAGAAAGGTAAGGAAGCTGTTGTAAGGATGGAGGAAACGGAGCATTTGGGGAGACAAAGTAAGAAAGGCAGACTTGTATTTTTGTAGTAAAGTAGTTGCCTGCTGCTGTTTGTTCCTCTGGTGCTTTGCTGGCAGGACTTTGTGTGACTTCTGCAACTAGGCAAGACTGTACAAAAGATGTTCCTGACAAGTAGTGGGCTTGCACTGATATCAGCTAATGGGAACACTGTCTGTCCTGTTATTCGGTTGCAGTCTCTACAGTGACTGATTTTTGTTGGAGCGTGGGTATGGACAGGACTTAATACATGGGAAGACCTGTTCCACCCCCAAACAGTCTGATACTACCATCCTTCCTGCAGAGGAGGTGAGATCATTGTATTCTCTTCAACTCAGCTGTCTGCAAGAGCATGAGGTAAGAAGCTTTTTTTCACTCTGAATAAATTATGACAAGCATTTTGAAAGTCAGCTCTAACTAAATTTACCATTTCCTACCTATCTTCTGGTGTGCAACCACTTGCTGAAAAATAACAGCTTTTGTGACACAGGAAGTACGAGCCTGTCTAGCAAGAGCATGTAATATAGTTCTCATCCTACTTTAATACTTGTTTAATAATCTCTCAAGGCCCAGTTGTGATCTCTGACCCAGAGCTGCCAAATTGGAATAATGTTGATGTTTGAGAATAGAAGCAGCTTTATACCTAAAATTCTTGTCCTGTTGGGATTTTTGTAGTCTCTCTTAAAGTGACCTAAGGTTGTTGTGTGTGTCTAGAAGAGGTGAGCTTAAATTTAAAATAAAGTTAAGCTTTTATTTCAGTAAACAATAAAGCCTTTGGTAAAAAAACTAGGTTTACATGGTTGATTCAGCCTTATTCATCTGCAAACTCCTGAAGTGATGTAACTTAACATATACAGAAAGGATTTTGTTTGCTCTGTATCCTCTATTGTGGAGGGATGCGATTTACTTATGGGTCTTCCTCTCCCTGCTCCCCACTCCATGTTCAAGTCTTCTACCTGAATTAGGCAAAACAGATTTGAAAGTAGCAGTTCACACTCTGCTCTACTAAGTTCCTTTTTGTGGAAGCCCTAATTTGGGTATTGCTTCATAAACCTAGTATGCTGCCTGTAAGAGCTAAGGTTCATGAGGTTTTTCTTGCATATACTTTTGCTCGCATGTCATAAATTCAAATCCCAGCATTTAGTTAGGGTGTTGCAAAACCTGCATACCTACATGTTGCTTAAAACATGCTGCATAATGCATGTACTTCTGCCCACACCTTACTATTTCCCTTGCTGGTTAAAGCTGTCCTCTGCACTACAGGTTCAAGTATATAAAGGTTAGAGTAGTGCATGTACGCTTAAAGCCAAGATTGCTTCTTTTGCATTCTAGCCAGGTTAATCCATTTCACCCAAATTTGTTAGCCCAGGCATTTGGGATCCTTCCCATATATACAGCCTCAATAGATTCCACAAACATCTTTTTGTAGGGATGCTGACAGATGAGTATCTGGTTAAAGGCTAAATGGAAATGAAGATGTCCTTAAGATGGTTTTAGGCACTCCTTATGTTGGAATAGTTCAGGTACAGTTAGACCAACTGGGGAAGAATTGGGATTTGGGGACACCCAGTTATGTCTCTTTCTTTGAACACAGACACTTCTTCAGATTTCCCTTTATGGGAGAAATGCAGATTCTTAGGCTGTATCCTTAGTGGAGGTAAAGGAGCATGGTTTTACTGAAGTTGGACTGACACTGCCTCTACAGGATCTGTCTTTAAGCTTAAAGTCTTTTTCATCATTTTGCAGAGCAAAACAGGTGTGCTTTCTTCTAAAAGACATTGTGTTCTCTGTGGAGTTTCAGTGACGAGCAAAGAGAAAACTTTCCATTTAAATAACTATAATTTACATTGATGATAATATGTTGAATTCTATAACCACTTCCATCTCTCAGAAGGATCTTAATACATCCTTGAGTTTTGGGACACTGTTTCATCTGGATGTAGTAGATGGATGTAGATGTCATGGGGTCTTTAATTTTCACTCCTTAGATTCATTCTCCTTCTTTCTGATTAATTTCTCTATGGGGTGTCTGCCTTTTACATCATGGCAAATGGAGTGCCGGGGGGAGTGAGATGTAATGTTTTATTAGCAGCCTCTGTTTAATGTAACTGTGCTAGTCCTGTGAACTAAATATGCTATCAAATGTAATTCCCCTGAGATGCAGACTTACTGATACTGGGAGAGCTGTAGAAGAACATACACAGGCTATAGAGGAAAGCTTGAAAAAAGGTACAGAAAAAAATTTGTCTTTTCTAAGCCTGACCCAGGGGTCTTTTCTGTTAATCTTAAATTTTACTTTCTGGTATGGAAGGAAAGATATTTCAACATATAGTATGTATTTGACAGCTGATTGAATGAAAAGGTTGAAGCTAATGTGTGATGTGAATTGTACTGCAGTGGCCCTGGGAACATGTCAAAGAAAGGCTGAAATAAACATAGTATATTAGGAGCCCATATGCATAAGATGTGTTCTCTTATTAAGCAAGTTTTTGAATAAGTCTATTGAAGCACAGGACCAAAGGAATTATGAAGTCAAAGCCAACATCACTCCATTATGTCTCTGCTTTCACACCTTCAATTCCATATTGCTGCTTCTGTAAACTGCAGGTCACTGTTTTCCCCCTAGTTAGTGTGAGATGGGGTGGCGGCACTGGTGCTGAAGCACACAGGAATGAGTACTTATCCTATAGCTTCTCTCCTTCACTGGGAGAGGTTAGTTTTGTTCCATGACCATTTACAGGTTTCCCCCCCCCCAAAGTCTTCAGCTTTATCACTTGTATGTCTGGATGCCTCAGCTGCAGTGAAACAGAAGCTGCGCAATCACAAAGGATCACAGAGTAGCCTATATGGCACTAATAGGCATGAGCAGTAAGTTGTGATGTGAAGTTACAGTGCACTAACATGAACTTGCCTACATCCTTGGGGCTCCAAGACTGCCTTCATGTGAAGTGATTTTATACTTTGAAAGGAAAGGTGGAATAAGCTGTCTTGTGTAAGGTGTATCTGCACTGGGGGTGGTGTGTAACCCTTGGATTAACCTCTGTGTTAGTTCCTATTGTCTAAGACTAAGCAGTTGGCAATTTAAAGAGGAGTTATTTTTCCCTTCTTTCATAAGGAAAACAACATTACTGCACAAGCAGTACTTGCTTGTGCTGTGTGTGGCTGAGATACTTTGACACTTTTTGTCCTTATCTAAGGAGTCCCAGATCTTGCTCCTGTCTAATTAGTTTCACCTACTTGTACTAGGGATGAACCTGGAGATACTTGGAAGCATGCCAGCCACAGAACAGAAGCTGTATGGGGAAAAAAGTGACTTCAGATCTCCCAAGTATCAATCTGGTGCTTAGCTATTATGCAGCCTTTCTTTTCATTACTATAAAGAACACTTTGAATCTGCCACAGACTAAGGGATCTGAGGGCAAGACACTTAACTTCTCAATCTGTTTACTTCTGCAATGTATGGTACAGTAAATGCCTCTAACTGGAATATTATGAAGATTATGGTGATTAGTAAGCCTCCATGAGAAACCTGGATGCAGTATATCGTAGAATGATGGAAAAATGATATCTTTAATGATAAAAAAAGTGATTACTTTTGGAGGAGCCTAATTGTACATGAAAATTTTGTAGACCTGTCATGTCCCAGTTTCTCAGGTCGATGACTCAGGTTTGCTGATTCCTGGGTCAGGATTAAGGTGAAATGACATCAGGGATTCTTTAACTCACAAAACTCAGTTTTTATTTGCTCACCACCAGAATTGGTATGCTCACCACCAGAATTGGTATGCTCACCACCAGAATTGGTATGCTCACCACCAGAATTGGTATGCTCACCACCAGAATTGGTATGCTCACCACCGAAGTTGGCATGAAGCTATGTCAGTAAACTGTTTAACGTGTGCTAACCATACATCACCAAACGTACTACAGGCCTTGCTTACCTGGGAATCGGTTCAGGGAAGACAATAAGGGGAACCCTCCCATTGAGTCACAAGGTTCAGAGTGGACCCCCTTGCTTTCTAGACTCCTTCTCAGTGATGAGCCTAGGGGTGGTTGAATCCCCTCTTGGTCCCAGATTTGGTCAATGGTTTATGTCTAAAGGGATGAGGTGTAGGGATTATGGAAAAGGGAAAGAGAAAGAAAAGAGAAAGATTTCACTGGTCCTGGGTCCAGTGTTGGTCCAGTCAGCTGAGGGGTCCAGTTCCAGTGGGTTTGTGCACATGGGGCTTCAGTTTGTCCTTTTATCATCCTTGCCCCTCCTGTGGGTGGGCACTTGAACTTATTAGGCTAGTTAGGTAGCCTTTTGGCCGTGGGCTTGGGGGTTGTTTGGGGAGGAGCTTCCCCTTCCCTGCAGAAGTGATCTTTTGCCATACCTGGTGAGCTGCCCTGTTCAGCATATCAGAACAGCACCAGAGAACAGGGAGCTGTGCACCCTCCAGCATGCCCTCTCCCTCCTGTTGCTGATGGGCACTGATGGGCTTCTTTTCACCTATGGTTCCTTGCTATGCAGAGTTAGTTGTCAAGCAGAACTTGCCCTACCACAATGTTTGAGACATTAACTCCTTCAGTCTGTCACAAGCCCACACCAGCAGTTCATTGCCCAGAGACCTTGCTGCTTCATATACCAAGAATTTGAATGCTATATTGACAAGTCAAACTTATATTAACCAGATGTATAGTCAAGGACTTAGCACATTCTTTGTCATGTGTAAATAAGTGCTTTTAAAAGAAAAGTGGTCTTTTTAAAAGAACTAGGGATCTTTTTAGTATCCATTTTCTAGTTAAAGAAGGGGAAAGGTAATGCATACAACTGCAACTTCCAAATGAAATTTTGAAATTTAGGTTCTGCATGTGATATTGGACCTGAACCAGTGATGCCTCAATGCATGTCTACCTGTAATGTCAAATGCTTCACTAAAAATCCGCACCCTGCTCCATGCATTCAGTTCTTTAACACCATTGATCTATGCTTTCCTTGAACCACCTGCTGTGATGGTGCTGTGGCCTGTAGGGAAGCATACCACTGATGGGTACAGTTTTATTACAAAAAGGCCTGATTCTTGAATGGCGTTTTGCTGGGGGTGTTCCAGGCACTCTGCAGAAAACTACTGCCATGCTGAGGTAGAGACATCTGTGGTCACTGATGGTTTCACTTCTTGCTATGTATCTGTTTTTCATCACTGGAATTTTTGTTTGCATTCGGTGTCTGAGCCTTTAAAGCAAAAGCCAGGAAAAACTTCTCAGGAAGAGCCGTTCTTGCTTCTCACATGTTGAGGTTTCCCTCTCAGTGGATACTAGTGCTTCTTAGCCTCTTGTATATTCAAGTCTTCACAGAACCTACTTCTGATTTATTGTTGATTTTCCTCCTGGAAAGGCAGAGGGGTCTTCTGTCCTCTTGATGCTTGATGTCTAGTACCTTTAGAGTTGAGTTTAAGCAATGAGTGCACCTTCTCCTGCAGTTGAACTGCTGTGCTGTTGTCTTGAGGGAGGAATTAATCAATCTTCTCCAATACTTTTGCCTGTGACAACACCTATGCAAGGAAATACACATGTCCTTGTGATGATCTGGTTGCTGTGGCTGAGGCACAGATACTCCTGCAGCGCACTTAGAAGTGCTACAGAGGTATCATCTCTAGCCAACTCTAAATTATGGTCCAGGTGACTGGATCCTGTTTACAATGCCATGGATTGGAACAATCTTTGGCATAAGTTTGGACAGAAATCTGGAGTCATGCTTTTTAATGGAGTGCTTTGCAGTACCATAACCTGACACCTTAATCGGGGAGTGCTTGTTCTACATGGGAATGTCCACCCAGTTTGAGAGAATTTTACCCTCAGTTCTTCCACATCCATCCTTGAAGTCACAAGCTAGGGGACTATATTTCCCTATTATGACAGTGTAAGGGACACAAATCACCAGACTTAAGCAGTGGGGGCTTGCCATGGTGACTTGTTTAAGTAGGCCATGAACTGCTCTGTGCTGGTCACCACTGCTGCCAGCTGGCTCTGAGGCAGCTGGAAACAACAGTGGCAACCCATCATGGGCCACAACCTCAGCTAGTTAGAGCACATGGTATCCCTGCTCGAACATATTTAAGAAATATTTCTTAAAGAAACTGCTTGTGCCACCTAGACCTCCTGTGCTGCCCATCACCTCACTGGGATAATTTTGACTGACTGAGTGTAACTCACTGAAAATAAGGCAAGTTGAGACTGGGGAATGGACACTATGTTTTATGTAAAAAAANCCCAAAAAAACCCCCCACCCCCAAAGCCCCACAACACAACCCCTAAAACCCCCAAACAAACAAAAAAAAAAAAACCCAACCCCCACCACAAAACAAAAAAACAATGACACCCAAAACCCCACCACATTGCTTGTGTCCTTTTTCTCAATGCCCAAATTAGTGATCAGAAATGTATGTTATTTAGTAACAAATGAAGTAAAATTCCCTGACTTGAGAGTGTTTTTCTGATGACAGACAGAAAGGTTAAAGCTGGTAAACTTATTTTAAAAGCATGCTCCCAGATCACAAGCCTCTGAAAATGAGTGTTGGGTGCTTAGAGGAGCTTTATAAGCATGCTTTTGTTAAATAGCTGTTCTGATCTTGCTTATTCAGTCTTTAAATTAATGTGTAAAAGATGCCCATAAGCAACCAGCAGCTGAATTGACTGTGATTAGATGGATTATTACTATTACTCAGCCCAACAAGTTGCTATATGTTTTGTGTACTCAAGCAAATTTTGCTGTGCAGGCAAGTGGAATGATATGCACATGGGCTAACATAAAACCCTTCAAAATATCCCAGGATTAGACAAACAGACTCATGGAGTTGAAATAGAAGTGAATTGCCTATGTTTCTAAATTAGGGGCTTTCTGGCATTTACATACATAAATAGCTTCCATCTCAAAATACTCTGTTTCAAACAAGCATTGACTCACTTGCTCCTTTTCTCCCCATGCTAGGAAACGGGCCGATTTATCAGAGCATCAAACTGATTAAGAGATTATCTGCTGTAGGGGCTCATTTAAAGAGGTCTGGGGATTCCACTGGGTTGCTGTGTTTGGTTGAATTAATTTCAGACAGTAAAAATACAATCTCTTGGCTTTAAAATTCTTTAACTCTTTCTCTTGGGGTGAAATAATGAGGAAATTAAAGTTTTGAAGCCATGCAAGTTGTAGAAAGTTGTAAGGATACCTGGTGATAAAGTAACACTGGAGGGTCTGCATCAAATGATGAAGAAAAGGCTTCACAATAGGAACCATGAGCCAGGTCCCATAACCCAACACTCCTTCCTGTGGCTGACTGATCTGGGCTCTGATCTCACACACTCCTTAGGAAGGATTGAGTGCTATTGCTGATGGACTGGGCTGAAGTATGCTCGGCCCTGCCTGCTTTAAATAGTTACCCAAAGAATGGCAGTTGGGTTAAGGTGGTAAGCCTTTCTTACTTCTGTAATGTCTGGAGAGCTTTGGAGCTCAAGTTGAGGTAGGAGTTGAACACTTCAAGGATGGCAGGTAAACCTGGCTTTGGAAAAGGGTCTAGACCTGTGGATTTGTCAGCTGAGATACAACTGCATTACCACCAAGGGAATCAGAGTAAGAATATTGTGGGAATGAGAGGGGAACTGGGAGCCCCTGTGGGTCCTCTCTGCTCCCTGAGGCCCTGAGAACTTCAGGTTCAGTTCCTTTCCAAACCAGGGGTTAGGATGACAGCTCTAGATCTTATTCTGCTCTACAGAATGTGTTTTTAATATCTAGATAAAAATTTATTGTTCATTGTCTAGGAGGAAACATAATTGCCCTTACTGTAAGACTGGAAATGGCCATTAAGACAGATCCTTATTTCATCATTTCCAGGTGTTCTTTGGGGAAACTCTATATGGCAGGAAATTCAAGCCATGAGTCAAATAGTTACAACACAAACAGCATTACTTCAATCAAGGGATCTTCTTCTGAAATAAACTATAAAAATACAAGAGAATACTTTATTTCCTCTTTAAGCTGTTGTTCAGGAAAGCACTTAATCGTTTTAAGGCTCACTGACTGCAATGTGACTTACACATATGTTTAAGCGCTTTATTTTCTAGAGGTGTATTCCCAGTGAGAGGCAAGAATTTGTTGATTATGTGCCTTGCTCCATGGGTCTCCTATTTGGTCCAGATTTGTATTTGCTACTACAGTATGGTAACTTTTCATATTTTTTTGATTGGTGGTGTGTTGGAGCCTGGTGTACTGCTGGGTTTGGGCAAGAGAAGGAAACTATTGTAACCAATGGAGCAGCACTTTCCCTAATCTCCCTGGGTCTGGGAGAATGTATTTGCTGATGGCAATTCCTTGGATAGTAATAGCTGGGGATCAAGAAGGCATAAATTATGTGAAAACATGATAGCAATACACTAAAATGCCGTGGTATTTTTTGCACAACTTTATAGTGAAGCTGGGTCACATTGTTATTGAAGTAGTGTCTGCTGAACGGGTAGGGAAGGGCACCAGTGTAATGGTGATTTTGTCCTTTTGCAGTGATTTCTGAACAGCAGCTTATGGAGGAAATAAAGCATTCTCCTGTATTTTTGTAGTCCTGTAAATCCCCTCCAGAGTTGTTTGTTTTCACATTATACTGTGCTTGGGAAGCCCTTTGGGGCCAAGGCCTTCCTGGGCTATTGTAAGCAGCCCCAACTAAGTGTTTATAATCAAAACAGAGCAGGCAGAGAAATGGTGGGAGGTGAAAGACATGTGGAATGACATACCCAGGATGACAAGTCATATCTACCTCTTCTTCCAGCCACAGTTTCAGGTCTCCCTGCACATACTCATGTGCCTCCTGCACAAGCTCTTTCCTGCATATTTCAAATGCACATTCCACTGCATGCTGCATAAATGTGAAGCCAAAGTCTAGGCAAAAGCTTCAGAGTTGTTGGCCCCAAAGAGTGTGGCAAGTTGAAAGTGGGACTTCCTTGCTTGAGTTTTTGTCCTTTAATATCCTATTGTGGTTTGCCATGTTGATAAAGATACTGAGCCAAAATAAAGACAACAAATGGCACTTATGCAGCCTGAAGAATATCCACTCAGTGGGTAAAACCTAGCTAAGTGGGTCTAATGTCTAAATTAATCTTCAATCATATGTTTAAAGCTTGCAGGTCAATGTATTTTAATGATATTGCATGCTATCAGTCAAATGTAAAAACAAACTTCCTTTTTAGAAGATTAATTTACTTCATTTGCAAAACCCATACACTTAATGTACAGGATTTTTGGTTTTTTTTTTTTGAGAGCTCTTTGAATGTTCATTGAAGTAAGATTTCCATTCATATTATATTAGAGTTGGCAGAGGGGGGGAAAAAATGAATAGCCATTTGCTAATCAGTTTATTTCTCATAATGAAAACAAATCTGCAATTTCCCTAATCTGAAGTGCATAGAGCACTAACTTTGCAGGGAGCCAGTTACTTGCTGTCCAGGGAATCTGCTTTCATCCTGCAGAAACTAACTGTTTGTGGAAGACCTTGATTGTGAAATGCTGCTGCTAAACTCACCATGACTGTTCTGCCTGGAGTCAAAAGTAGCCCTTGGTAGATACTGCAATGTGCAAGGTCTATAAAACCAGGTATCAATTAATATGGTCAGATGCATAAGGCTCTGTACCCATGTCCCAAACCTGCTCCTGCTTAAACGCCATGAAGTTGTTAGTAAACTGAATCCAATAAAACCTGCTGAGAAGTAGTATATGGCACAATTAAGGGGTGTGGTAATGAGAATGTGGAGTTTCTGGAGCTGTGGGCAGGCTCCAGGAGCCTCAGTTTCTGGGTCTAAGATGAGAAAAATTGTAGGCTAGTTCCCTCTTCCACTTCAACTTGTCTAATGCTGCAGAAAGTATGTACTATAAACTAGAAGCTGTGCCTCTTGTGCCAGGTGATGTCTGAGGAGTGTGAGAGTAAGCTCTTGCAAATCCTCCTTTATTTAAAGAGCAATGCAAGGTGGAGGTTGATATTTCCCTGAACCTAGTGGCTTGTAGCATGTTAGTAGCAAAACTGAGAATGTTCTTTAAAAATTAAGTTTGTGATACGGATTGGAGAAGAAAGTTGATCTGAACAGACAGCATGTGCCAGTGACAGACCCTGTACATAATTAATCTCTCTGCACAAGCACAGAATAAAACCTATGTGCTCTTTGGCTATCTCTTAACCTCATGGTAGAGTGGCTCAGATGCCTAAAAATCTGTCTGTATGAAGGTGCTAGTGAGTGAGATGAAAATATACGTATTGAAAGTAATCCTTACTGATGTCTAACTCAGTTAATGAAGCTGGTGTTGAAAGATTTCAGTCTTACCATTAAGCAAATAAAAAATGTCAGCTTTAAGATGCTTATGGGCTGTTAGACTGGCCAGCGTCTTGATGCAAGGAAAACTTCCAGTCTGAAAGCACTAGTGGGGGGGGGGAGGGGAGGAGAATTTTCTTTGCCAACATGTTGGTAGAGGGAATAATTTTCCTTGCCAGCATCCTGGAGCAAGGAATTTTTTCTATCTGTGCTAACTCTTGCAAAAAGTATTTCAGCATGTAAAATGTGCATGCTGAACAGTGACAGTAATGACCTTTTTTATTGCTGCTGCTGCTCTCCTCGGGCAGAATCAAGTGCAGGAGCTGGCAAGGTATTCTCAGATGAATCAGTCCATGAGCTGTGGCTTAGATCCTGAAGAGCAGCTGTAAAACTTAGCCTATGTGGAAGCGGTGCTTGTGAGATCTGTGTTGGTCCAGGGCTGAGTTCCAGGCTTCACACAGGCTTGAGCAGATGGGAGTGGGGGCCCAGGAGCCCACAGAGAGCTTGGAGAAGGGAGGACTGTAGCAGCTGGGAGGGAGGTAAGATGAGACAACTCTATAAAGTTTTGGGTGCAGAAGTTATGTGCTGCTGTTGAACTGTATGTTGTGCTGCTTGCTGCTTTTGTGTCTTTCTGCTGTGGGTATAAGTCAGCAATCCCAGTTTTCTGTCAATATAGCACGATGATGATAGTGATTGTCCCAACAAATAAATGCCTAGGTGATGAAAACTGAGAAGTGGAAAATAAAACCCTTACAAGCAGACTGGTTGCCTGTCTTCTTTTTTTTTTTTTTTTTTTTTTTTTCTTTTCTTTTCTTTTCTTTTTCCCTTGCTGCTCTGGCAGAAAGCAAGTCTATAGAGCAGGGACAGTAACTCATGTCAGAGTTGGTAGCTTAGTGCATCAAGCCTGTGTGAGCTTAGCAGTGCCAGTTGGACTGGGTCTGCTGTGAGACTCTCTAAGACTTGTCTTCTGACACAAATGGAGAAAATAACTGTTAAATAAGAAGAGAAATATGAAAGCTCATTTTTGTGTTGAAAGCTTTTAGGGGCTGCAGCTTTGACATGCCTCCTTCCCCATTTTCCCCAGTTTTGGGGCTGTGGTGATGTTTCCTATGTGGGAATCTGCAGTGAGGAAGCAAGGAAACATGTTTCTTGCTATAAGCACACAGGTGGTCACAGGCACTTGTTAAGGAAAATTTGTAGTTAAGTGGAGAGCTATGGGCTTGGGAGAATAATTTTACAAGCTATGGCTTTTGAGTATTGACTATCAAAGAAAGTGCTGAGTCCATGGAAGGCTATGGGATTTATTAGAGACCTTATTAGAAAGGTGGTAGCATACTTTCATATGTGACTTCTCCATGTTGACATGGAGATTACACGGACTGATCAACAATATGGCATGACCTTAAAAGCACAGAGTATTTATGTGTATATGTGGCTTTTCAGACATTTTCTTCCTTTTGACATAACTTCTCAGATTCTTCAACTCCTCTAGAAAAAAAATTCTTCATTCGTGGTAAACATTAGTTGCTTTACATTTGGAAGGCTGTAGATGAGTATTTGAAAGTTAATGTAGATAATCCTCTCAGATGTGCCAGGGTTTGTTTAGCCTCTCAGCATCAGTGTATTTTTATACGTACCCTCTGCTCTAAGTACTATATAAGCAGAAAAATGAGCTTTGTGTCAGTTCATACAGGAGCAAAACTGGCTAGGAGATCCCGAACAAAATGTGATCTACCATGCCTTCATGCTTTGGTCTGTCTGGACTGGAGTGCTTTCCATTCTTTCTCCCTTGATACCTAATTTTAAGACCTCTCTCATGGCTGGCCTTGACATAACATGAATGCAGCCATTCTCACAATTCCTGTCAACTCCCCAGGGGTTTCTCTCCCTTTCCTGTATTTTAGGAAAGAGCTGATGAATGAACTATCATAGAAAAGAGATTCCCTGTTAAGTATTTCTCTGGAGTGAAGCTAAATCAGATGGTCTCCAAATAGCTCTGAATTTTAGTGATAAATCTTTTAAAGAACCTGAAATGCATGGCTTACCTCTCTTCCCCTCAGTGAATGAACCAAGTGCTAGATTCATGTGCAGTCTAAGTTTGTCTGTAGCTTTTGATTTGAACTGCTCAGCTGATGCCTGCTGCCGACACCCTATTTTTCTTTAGTCTACAATGTACTGATGCTCATTAACTATTTTACCATGGAGCTCCTGGGTAAGGACACAGAGTAAACATTTCCATAGAGGAACAGACCACCAATTACTGACTGAGAAGTTACCCAACCCATATAGATTATATGCATAGACATGAATTCCATGTTCTGCATGCAATTCTGGCTCTAACACATGCTCCTTATATGTGTGCTTAGTGATTATTCTTGTAATATTTATTTTGGCCTAGTTTTATCAACACTGTTTAGAATAAGCTGATAGGTGAAGTTTTGGGGGTCTTTGAATTGCAGCTCCAAGAGACTTCATTTCCACACCAATTAAGATCTGGTAATATCTTAAGCTAGTAAAAAGGAACCTTGTAAGGAGAGGAGTGCATCTGTTTAATGTTCATATGGTAATTACCTATTTTGGGGTGACATTTAATAGACTGAAGTTCACTGCTGTTCATTTTATCCTTTTGTGTGGGGATTGCTGTAAAAGAACATGTACTTAACAGTTTGGGATGTGACAAAGGAGGAGAAAATTATACCCTTTGGCTATGCTCTTTTGATCTTGTATTTTTACCAAGGTGAAAATGTGTATGTCAGGTGCTAGCTACAAAGTACATATAGACTGTTTTTGTTTTGGATTTGTAGAGAAACTGGGCATTCAGATTGCAGAAGCATTTCTTCTGTGGAGGAGAAATTTTGGCACCTATCAGTCTTTCTTTGAAAATTTGTAGTTATTAACACTATGCAGTTCCTTTCCAGCAGCCAGTAACTCAGCTGAGTTTGATACTGGAAGTAGAGATATTCAATCTATGTTAAAACTCATTATACCTGGATTTCAATTTGATCTGTAGACAAATTAAAGGATTTGTGACTTGCTTTCATATGAAATAGTAAAATAAAACAATATCAACACATCTGTGATTTTTAGATGGGAATAATTATGATGTGTCTAAAGAATTATAATGGGGGTACAAGCCACAGTTTTAACTGGTGAAAACTAAGACCAGTGGGATTTACCTGCATTTTTTTTACTTTTCTTTATCTCAGCATTTGAGAATGGACAGGGAGTGGGTGTTAATAACAACAAAACCTAAGGTTTTTGGCACCTTGGGAGGATATGGTATCAGACAGGCTAAAATGTGTGTCTCAAGGCTTTATGGGGAGCTAGGAGTAAGGAGGGGAATTACATGCAGCCTTACTCCGATACTGTGAGTCTGTCTATTGTAAAATGGAGGTGTAGATATACAAGAGAAAAGCGAACACATTGTTTCTTCAAGTTACACTAACATATGTAAAACTTGAGATGACTTTTCTCTGAATTTTTTCTACCTCTGAAAATCTTCCCATGAGGCAGATAGGTCTCCATTTTAAAAAAGCAATAAATATATGCCTGAGGAAATAGCAAAGGGTGAGGGGAAAATGGGCAAAGAAAGAACTTGGATGCTGATAACAATGGAGCCTGAAAGGCATGGTTAATAGTGATTCCCTTTTTCAGACACCCTGCAGAATAGCAGGAAGCTCTTCAGGGAGGTTTTCTTGTTTGCGGAGAGAAACAAAGGACTGTTTCCTTCTAAAAAGGCCCTTTCTCAGGTGGTACTGTGAGAAGTGAAGCTTTACTGTTATTCCTCCAGTATTTTTCCAATAAAGATGCCCAAATAATTTTAAAAAGTCTTTTAAAAGTTACTCTTAAAATGTCTCATAGGTCAGGATTGGCATGGAGGAAAAGAGGGAAGAATGATTATTGGACCAAATTATTATCTGATCCCAGCTGATGGAGGGGAGTATCCTGAAATCACTGTTTCTGCTGCTAGTTATGGGTCTGGCCCATTTGTCACTGCTTATGCTCGAGTCTCTAGTATATAACAAGGACCATGCAGTCGCTGATGAAAATGAATTGGATTTGTACACTTGGAAGAACTACACCTGGTAATTATAGCTTTATTTTTTAAACCAGTGTTGTATACTCTTCTACAGAATATATTTTCTGAACTAATCATAACAGCAATACCTGCTGCTGAAATGAAGCAACAGATTCTTGGTCTAGCGTACATCTACTGGCCAGAGAAGTTCCTTTAGTTTATACCAGCTTGAGGATCTGTCTCAAAGTTTTCATTGTTCTGATAGAGATTTTATGTGAGAAGAGGCCAATAAAAGTGGCTGCAGGTTGGAGCAGAGTCCTACAAGTGAAGAGCTGTATTAAGTGGACTGATTTGCTTTTGAAAACCATCAGATCTATGGGAAATCCAACCAAATTAACTAAACTGTTACAAATTTGGGTCATATTAAGTGATTTCATCTAGCTGAGAATTTTTTGCATTTAAAGATTTTCCAATTTGTCTAAAGCTGGAGCTTTCAATTTAAATATTAACAAAAATAAAAGCTTTACAGGGTTACATCCAAATTAAGTAGAAGAGTTCACTTTGAACCATAAGTCATTTTTTGTTCCTCTGATATTATGGGATAGTTTCTTCTGAGTCAGTTTGAGCTTTTGTCCTCACTTTTTTCGTTATGAAAATGAGAATTAGTTGCTCACTACATTTAATATCTGTCACAGTAGCATTCAGGAAGAACTTTTTCAGACTTAGACACCTCTAACTGAAGAGCAGTAATGTAACACAAAGTACCCAATACCCATTTCGACTGAAAGGGACATTAATTGTTTGTTGAACAGAAGTGTGCCACATTCTCATTTCTAATACTACTGTACCAGAAGGGGAAGATCAGATTCTTTTCCCCTCCTTCAGATGAGAGAGGACTTTTGTTATTAAAATGTTTCTTCAGAGTGTCTTACAATGTCAGAAAACAAAGGTCATAGAGGTAGAAGGTAGGGTTTATTTATTTATACCTTGCTGCTCTAAAGGGTCAGAAATATCTGGAGAGTCCCAGTTCCCTTTGGTTCTCAGGAAGCTGCTACAATTTATTCTAGAAGGGGTGGAGAGAAGGGAGGATAAAATAGCCATGTCCTTCTGAATGCTGATCTCTTAAAGTCTTAGATCACTATCTGCTTGATTTTTATCTGCTTTGCAAGAGGAAGGAGCACTGCACAGCTAAATCAAATAAATGCATTTAAATAACCATCTGATTTAGAGTGAAGGACAGAAGGAGTGCTGATGCTGATGCAAGTTGTGGAAAGAACCAAGTAGCAGTCTTAGCTCATAATTTCCTGCCTGCAGTTGCTTTAATACTTAAGTTGTTTTTAACATTATTCAAATGTATGTATGCTTTTAAATGTCTTTGTTCTTGTTTTTCTATTTAAAAAATGTATTGAAGAAATATAAACTCAGCAGGTGTTTAAGTCAGTGAGTATAACTGCAACTGCCCTCTGGGCTCTGCAGGGAAGTGGTTGAATCTCAGGAGCCAAAGGGAGGTGTTTATGGACAAGAACGTGGTATGTACTTTGTACCAATGCATCTAGCCTAAGATGTTAGGGTCTTGTTACTGGCTGATGTGCTACAGGAATCTTGGTGCTGTTGTAATGTGCTACAGCATCGTGACTACACTCCTTCCAT
>VYZV01016272.1:0-22347 GCA_013401275.1 Pandion haliaetus
TACTGCAGTGTCTTGGAAGCTCCTCTTGATGCTAGAAGGAGTCACAGCCAATTCAGGTTGTCACAGCCCTTGTGACACCCTACAACCAAACCAGCTGATGAACTGGAGATGCAGCCAGGAGGGAATACTCTTCCAGAGGGAATTTGCTGGGGAAAGGCAAATTGTTTCATCTGGTTTTCCTTAGGTTTACCGGGGTTTCTCCTGGCCACTGAAGACTACAGCTATCAGCAGCTCATTTAGGAGCCTTGCTCAGAGTCCAGGATGAGAAGAGGCACAGTGCTATTCGGCTGATTTTAGCTTTCCACAGAGTAACTTCTGAGGTTTTTAATGTACAGTTTTTGGAGGAGATTTCTTTCCCTCTCAATCTTATGTACCAAATTTCCACTGTCTCTGAACATGGCAGAAGCTGTTCATTTTGGGCTTGCATTCTAGGACTGTCATTTGGCTTTTGATTTATTTTAGTGCTAAGATGTTATAATAGCAATGTCATCCAAATAGTGTTAAAGGTCCAACATACCATAATGCTGGCAGGTCTTCTTTTACCTTCATATCTACTTTTAAAATAAATAGTGTTTTGAATTTTACGTCTGTATTATACAAAGTATTTAGGGTGTCACTTTCTATAGAACAAACAGTAGGCAGCTGAAGTTTTTTCCTGCTGAGGTTCAAAGTTTTTTCCTACAGAGTCTCTTACAGCCAGGTAAACTCTCTCCTGTAGTTCTTTGTGCTTGGCCATTTAACTAGGAAACAGATCTCATGAAGGACTGTTGTGTATGTGCACACAGAAAGAACTGAAAACCCATAAGACAGATAAATCATTAGCAGATAGAGGGCAAAGAAACAATCTAATTTCCAAATTTAATTATTCTGAAAATAGCACAAGTTTATAGAAGCTGTATTCTTTAACATTGTTCTGTGGCACTGTTACTATGAAACTCTCAACAATGAAAATTAAGTTCAATAACTACTCTCTTTCCTCTTCCTGCTGCTTATTATAGTTTTTGGATAATCTAATTATCTCACATCTGTTGTTCTAGAAAATAAAGGCCTTTTTACCCTTTTTGGATAAAACAATTTCACAAGCCCAGTGGTTTAATTTACAGGAATAAGGTTAACTCTGCCATCTAGCTTTAGATATGTGAACTCAGGCCACAAAATAGAACAAAAATGGGATGGTGAGTCTGGTGTTTGACTGGTCTTCAAATCATTATCTGCAAATGAGTATGAATGGAAAAAAATGTAGGAATGTAATCAAGAGGGTGACTGTATAGCAAACATGCTAAACATTTTTTTAAAGGTTAACTAGACATTTTGGTATATAGCAATCCCTTCTTCAACACAAACTTTTGAGTAGTCTTACAGAGGACTTGGCTTGAAATACTTAATGTAACTATCTGTGTATATTATGAGTAAGTGCATTAGATCCACTTTATGTAGGCAAATAATGGGTTCTCTCTAAGTAGACTACAAACTCATCCTGACTTTTGCTGAGTATATGAATTAATATTCCAAAGATTTGTGTTATCTCCGTTGTCTTTGGACTGCTAGTATGGCATTACAGCAGGTAATCATAATGCTTCATCTGCTTCCCAGACAGCTTTGAATTCCTTAGATGATTTTTGCAGTGTGCTTCTCTCCACCCTTTTGTTTATTTACTTACCTGCTGTTGAAGAATCCTACCTGAATTGACTAGCTGAATGACTTCCAGTGAAGTGGCTCTGGGCAAAGTGCCTTTTAAAGACAGCTGCAGATTGTAATAGGTTTTGGCAAGGATTTAGGTGCCTATAAGCAGTTGTGATTATGATGAAGTATTAAACTAATGAGTTTTAAAGATACTGTAAGCATCCTATTCCTCAATTTCTGCTTTAATTTGGAAAGTCCACTTAGGAGATTGTAAACTGTATTAGCTGTCATTGGGTTATCTCACCCAAGGAAAGCAGTTTAAGAATTCATAAAATGTGTCTTGGAGCTACTGGTATGTGCAACATAATGGAACTTGCAGTTTTAATACAAATTCTGTCAGCAACTTCCACTGTTGCATAAACTTAATTACCACTGAGTGTGTAACACCAGTGAATAACAAGTGTTAAATGACATGTGATCAATGATTCATTTGTTAGCACAGTATTGCTTACTGTGAAATGATCTTGACGGGAACAGTCTTGCAAGTAACTTCCTTTCTTCTTGCCATGTTATTAACTGAAGAAAAATGCAAATTCTACTAATGTAATTTTGATTGATAAACAGAGGAATTGCTTTTTTTAATGAATAGTGAAAAATCAAACCTGCAGGCTGTGAGCTGCAGGCTGCTACTCTTCCATTCTATTGCATCCTATCACAGTTTCTAACAGCAGAACTAGTTGGGAACTGTTTTCAGGAACTGGGAATACTACTTGCCAGTAGTCTCGGCTTGGGTTTTTGCAAATAGCTGCCCTGCAGTGCTGAATTTAAAACAACTGGGAAAGTGCTCGCTGTTATCTTTCAGTACGAACAGAGCAGCCCATTTGTATTGTTTCACATTGTTTTCTCATGGTATTTCCATCATTCAGTTTTATGTGTTGTTGCTGGATGCGTTCAAAACCACGTGGCTGCCAGAACTCTTAATTTGTGGCAGCTGTCTATGTTTCTCTATGAGATATATGTATAGATGCTGCATTCAAGACTCATTACCCTGTGCTAATCCATTCAAGTCTCTGCATTAATCTCAACAGGACCTATGTAAAAAAATAAAATGTAAATTACAGACCTCTTTGCCTGGATTGTTGTCTGAATTATTTGCCACATTGATGCTGCACCAGTGTGTTGGGCTTGTATTGCACAAGTGTATACTCTTATTTTCCTATGTGGAAGAGGGCAAAAATTTTCAAGGCTTATATATGGGTAAAATGACTTAATCACATAGAATTAAATTCTTGAGTAAAAATAATGGCTTGGCAAGGACTTTTTTTAATGCCTTGTGTTCATATTCTGAAATGCGTATTCCTTGATCATCAAAATGTGCTGTCATTTGCTGCATGCCTAGTGTTTGAAAGCTGATGGATTAATTGCATTCAGTTGTTTGCAAACTTCCGCTGCCACTGAAGTGCTTTTTGCAGTGAAAAGGATCTCTCGTCTAACCTTCATTTTGAACATGGTTGCCTGTGGGTACCTGGTACAAAAGTACATACTTGTTCAGTCTCTCTCTCTGCTAAATTACTAGCATTGATTCTCCATACAGCTCATTGCTTTCCTCTAGATAACAGGGAAATGCTTCTGCGTTTTGGGACAGGAACTTGCACAGTAAGTAAGGCGTAGCAGAGCCCTTTTTGTAATTGTCGGGTTCCTCCCGGTGTCGCTGTTGGTCAGGCTAAAGCCTGCCAAGGGGCAGCACAGCAGCCATCCCTCCTGCGCAGAGCAGCCTTTGCCTTCTTCGCTAGCCAGCTGTGTAAAACACAAACCTCTTTGTCTGAATGTCTTTTATATTCTGGCACATCTGGGAACACTACTTCTGAGCTGGTAATTAAATCTGCTTTATTCTGCAAAAGCCTCATTTGAGTAGTGCAATTGTTCTATAAAACATTAACTCCAAAAGCCAAAGGATAAAAATAATAGTGTCTCAGCCAGGTACTCATCTCCAGAGAAGAACAAATTGTTTTATACATACTTCACCCCGTATGTTACTGTTAGAGCCATAATGCTGTATGTTTTCCTGTAACCTGTTTTCAAGGTGGCGTTAAAGGGAACAAACAGTGTAAGATAGATACCCAAACTTCAGAATAATGCACATCCTTTCATTACATTAAAGTCTGGAAAGTTGGAAGTTGGTGGTAATTTTGCTTCACACTTCCCTAGCACTGTCCTTACAGGTGTCCCAAACCTCCTCAGATGCAGTAGTGAAGTTAGCATCATCCATTCACTTAGTCAGGGGAGTGTTATAGAGGTAATAAAATGACAGCATGCAAGTTTAAAAATGAGAATGAGGAAGGACAGAGGATGAATACAATGTCTCTTGCTCCTAAGGCTTTTATTTAATCCCCAGACTACTGCTGAGTGCTTATCATCTCCTGTCTTTTGTGGATTTTAAGAGGCTACTCCCTCCTCGGCCTGTGATTTAGACTGACCTATAATGATATGAACCTCTCAGTCTGATGTGGCAGCTGCATTTGAAAAGTATCTAAAAAGTGAAGCACATACCTCTTCTTTGAGTTGCATTTCTTCTAACTACATTTTTTTACCACAATTGCTGGTATTTTTAACACATTTATCACCAGAAGTATGCAGGATACTCGTATAGCCCCAGAATATAAACCTCTGTCTAGCTTGTATGTGACTGTATTCACTTACGACTGTATGTGCTTACAATTGTGTTTGGGAAATGATGGATATCTGTTTGCCCCATAAAGAGTAAAGACATTCCTTCTCCCCTCAATTTGACCCAGATGGCACTTGATTTATGGTCTTGGTTTAAGGCAGAACAAATAGCAGAGTAAGGTTATAGTGATGTTTCATGATACTGTGCAAGTCAAACTATCCTCCTAAGGCTTGGTATGGTATTAAATCTTTGTAGGCTGCAAAAACAATGTAAGGATCTTAGCTGAAGGAGAGGGTGTGTAGGATCATGGAGTGACAGCAAAAGAGACAGAAATTTACAGCAATAAGAAAAAAGTCAGGGATGGAGCATGAGGTAGGAAATCTGAAAATGGTGAGTCAAGCATTGCTGTTCCAAAGCAGGCTTAACCAACACTGGCTGCTGTGAGCCTGTCTTGCCTGCTAATTTCCTTTCCCTATTATTTGGTTAGCTGCGTTACTGATTTATTTTATTTTCCCTGGCAATTTAATGCTGAAGTGAGTCCCCGCAAAGTCTGACAAGCACCATAACTGTGCAAGGGAACCTGTGGGAAGGCAGCAACCTGTCACTGGCTGTAGAAAAAGGTCAGGCCTTGAAAGTAAGGATGACGAATTCAAAACCACCAGCAAAGGAGGTGGTGAAGCCAGGGTGAAAGAGACAGGCAGCATTGCAGAGGAGAGAGAGGACCCAGTACCAGGCTTTTAGATGCTGGATATTACGTTGGGAACGCTGGGGAAGATAAGGTCAAACTCTTGCAGATGGCAGGTGGGGCAGAGGGCACAAAATATGATAGACTGAAAGAGCATATTTTTGACTTGTATAAAGCAACAAAAGAATAAAAGAATTACTGGATGAGGAGAACAGGAAAAGCAGCCAGATGTAGTTTAAGCTAACACATAAGGCTGCAATTAGGGCAGATAAAGCAAGAAACAGGCATATTCACTGTGGAATAGTATCATCCTAAACCTCCAAATCATTGATTGGAGCAGGAATCTGGCAGTAGGACAGGCTATCAAAACTATCTATTGTGATTAAGGAAAAAAACACCAACAACATGAAGGAAAACATCTGAGAACAGAAGAAACATTCTTGTTTTGAAGGTTGTGTTTCTCTTAATGTTTACTGTAAAAATCGTCCCAATGTCATTCATAATGTTTTGTGTAAAAAAAAAAAAACAAACCAAACCCACACCAATTTCTTCGTTCCCTGTCTTTTAAAATCAGCTCTGATATATTAATCCATGCATTTCAAATCTCTACATTTGTTAGTTTTTATGTCAGCCAGCATTTGTCTAAGTACTCTAGCTTGCATGCTGATCATATCATTTACTCTTCTGGCTGTTCACTGCCTTCTTTCTGAACAATAAATACTGAAGGTTCACAGAAAGGCTAACCCTTACTGGTACTTAGCCTGTGTTACTCCATGTTGTGTTGTTCCTACAGGAAATAGTAAATATGAAGCATACTTTGCACAATTCTGTTTACGAGTTCTTCAAATCACAATTTTCCTAATTACTGTGAGAAGTTTGTCATTCCTCAGAGTGTTAGCTCATTTCTTTGGGGCTTTTTTGAAACTGGGTTGAGACATTGGTATTTCAGAGTCTGCTGGGTTTGCAGAGAATAAGTGATTTGCTTGGCTTACAATGGCCCTCAGCTAATCAGAAAACATTTTGAATTCTGTATTTAAGCTGCTAAAAAACCTTCTTTTGCAATGTGGGTTAAAATATGAAGAAATCATGGTCTTCCATTATTTCCCTACCAGATATGAACATGAGTTCTGGCATAGAATTACAGTGGATATGACCCAAGTCAAATCAATTCATTTTACCCCTGAATACCTACAGACCAACATGTATTTCCTATAGCATCATGACTTTGCATTTGTTTGAATTGTTTATCTAGTTCATCATTCTGTAGTTTCTCATTCCTCAGCACTGAGGTGAGATTAGTCAACCGTTGTTATGGTTCAGTAAATCAACAGAGCAGAGCAGAAAATATTTGTGCTCTTCTTTTCTCATTATCCTGGTTTAGCACTGTTTCTGTTTCAACTCTGTATAATTTTGAATAGTTACTCCAGAATGATATTTGCTGGAGGTGGAGAATCCGGATCTCTATGTATCTCTACCAGGCCACTTAACATTTGAGGTACTAAATTTCTTCCACTGAGACAGCATGAATACAGTGAGCGCAGTCAAAGCACAAATCCAAGTTCTCCCTGTTTGCTGTTGTGAACCACTATTGTTCAGCTTTTGTTTCCTCCACAGCTCTTCCCCAGAAGAGAAGGTGTCAGGAGCTGTAGTTTTCTACAATAAGCTATGCTGCTGCTCTACTTTGTCCAAGAGATGAGAAAAGCTGTCTGTCCTTTCTCAGAGCCCGAGCTGCCCCGCTGTGAATGCCCACACCCACCAGGGCAGCGGGCAGGGCTGGGGAGCGAGCACGCAGGTATGGCCTCCACCCCTGTCTTCCCCATTTCCCATCAGCAGAGCCGGTTGCCAGGGGTCAGCGGTACCAAATAAAGGCCTGACGCTATGTGAAGCACAAACATGATGGCCTGACTGCAGCACTGCCGAGGTTAAGAGGCAATGCGTGCTCACAGCAGCGCATGAGCATCTCAGACTGAGAGAGAGAGGTCTGTTCCTGTCTACAAGATTTCCAGAGGAATTATTATTGCTCTACAGTTACCCAGTGCAGTGACTGCAAGGTAAAAAAGCATAGAGATTTCAATATGAAGACAGCTTCCTTCATGCAGTTGTGGCCAGAGCACTACAAAGCAGGATTTTGGCTTGTGCATTGAATTAGAGGCTGAACATAATCTTGGTTAAACTGCTGCCTCATTCTGCTGGTTCCCACACAGGACCTGTACTGCCTTCTGGGACACTGCTGTTTCCTCTGTGACCCTCCAAACTGCCTGGCAGTGAATCAGCTGCTGTCCCGCAGCCTTTGGCTGCCTGATTCAAAGCCAGGCCAGGAAATGTCATAAAAGCTGGTTGTAACTGTTTTCTTTTATGACCGGGGGTATATACGTGTGTGTATGATGGTACTATCCAAGCTTGCTCTTAAATATAGATAAGTAAGTGCTGCCAAAAGGGAATTAAACATCCAAAGCAGCATCTTCCACATCTACCCACAGCACATATATGTGTTTTCACCCTGGCCACTCATGATTTCCAGCTCCTCCTTCCTCTGGCAGACTGGTTACTCAGGTGCTCTATTTAGCAGAGCTGATGCAGCAGAGGCAATGCAACATACCTTTGCACTCCGGACTAGGCACAGAATAACCCCAGCTGATTTTCCTGGAAGCAAATTAGGGATGCTGATGGCACTGCACCACAGATGTACTGGTGGGGTTGGGAAGCAGCAGCACATGACCAGGAAGTGGGGGTGTGATGGCAGAGCAGCAGCAGTACTGGTCTTTAATGAAGGCAACTGCTGGCAGGTTGGACAACTGTCACAGTCTGCCTCGCTTAAGTGCTTAGTGGTAGAGGAGGTGACGAAAATGTGCATGTGTCTGAAGTGACTCAGGCAGCTAGCTGTATGACAAAACCCTTAAGGATCAGGCAATGCTGATTTCTTTTCACTCATATTTAATCTCGGGAAAGACACCAGCCGCTCAACCTTATGAGTGGTGCAATAAATAATAATGTAGCTGGCCACAAGTGGTTTGTGAGGTATTGCTTATTGTAAGTGCTAGAGAGGTAGCGGAAGGACAGGTAGTGTAGGTTATTCAAAAAGCCCTGCACGCCCATGGCCTAGCCCATGACACTTGCTATTGCCAGTAAAATCCTAGGTGAGCAACTTACTCATCAACCAGCCTTAGAAGAGAAACAGGCCGATGGCATGTGACTTAGAGTAACAAGAAGGACTGAGCCTACAACCTCTGTGTGAATGGGTATTTTCTTTTGTTGGGCTCATTTGCACTTCCTCAACTGTGTCCTCACCAGGCCAACTAGATTTTGGTAGTAAAATTACTGACTTTTTTTTTTTTACTCAGAAAACCTATATTGAAAGTAGCAGCTTGGCAGCAACTTGCACAGTGCTGCTTCCCAGGTGTTGTCATTTGCACTGCTGCGAAAAGACTGTCAGTGCCCTGAGCCAGAAGCCACTGTTTGCTCAGACCTCTGAGCCAGTACACACTCACCCACTGCAGCACTTCATACTTAAATTGCATTATCATATGCATTATACAATTGTATGTGATGCAAAGCAGTGGGGAAACGCCCTGGGCGTCCAAATAAAGACCATCACATCACAGAGAGTTTCATCCTTTGGACAATTTCTTGATCATCAATTGATTAGATAATCTAGGCTGCTAATACTTTTTGATGGGGCAGATTTTCTACTGACTTTCTTAGTAAGGTTGCCAAAATTTGTTCTAGACTGATGACAGGTATGAGGACAAATATGTTGGAGGTAACATCATGACTTCATTTCAGCACATAAAAGATCTGTGTTTCATTTGCTCAAATTGCACATCCTCATTACTCTGCAATGATGGCAAACTTATGCAGCACTTAATGTTATACTTTTCATCCCAGAATGACTGATAAGAATGCTGCAGTCTCCTGTCATGAGGCTGTGGCTGTTAGCCTGTGTGCAAGCTTACTTCCTTATGAAATTTTTTGCATCAAGTTCAATGTAGAGATGAATAGTTCGTACTTCCTAGGGCTTCCACAGTCTCTGATGGGACCAGAGTGGGATAAGCATCCATTAGAAGCACTTCTCCTCACCCACAGCAGTGGCACGTAGCTTTAAGTGGTGGTATTACCAGAAGTAATATCTAGCAAAATGGTGAAATAGCTGGAGATTTAAAAATTTCCCAGTGAAGGTACATTATGGTAGGACTTTGCCTGGGGACAATGGGAGTGGAACTGTTCTGCTGCACGGGGCAATTCCCCAAGAAGACCCAGGGAAGGGCAGTAGGGGAAATCCTGTACTGCTTTGAGCTTTCCAAGTCCAGGCTCCCAAGCACCCTTCTAGGATGGCCCAGGATACCACACAATAATAAATCAGTGGCTAAAGCAGCATAGCTGTTATGTACTCACTCATCCGTGCTTGGGGTGTATTGTAACAAGTTTTTACTTGTTGGAGAAACTGTCAGAGAAATCCCCCCCACACACACTGGCATGTTCTATGATTTAGACATTAACATCTCTGTTTTACCAATGCAATTTGAATACATCTGCTCTTGCAGTACATTCTTGCACATTGTAAAAGAAAGAACGGCTCAATTCAGACCAGAATAAATAACCATACTCTGGAAATCAAACTAGCTTAAAGATGTCTCAGTCTGAGAGCTGAAAAAAAAAAGGTAGGTTTCAGAAAGACAGAAAAAAAGTTTTTGAAAAGAACACTGTATAGTACACTGTGCAGTTGTTACTGTATATCTCCAACACAAAAAAACCCCCACTTTTTTTCACCAAATGCAGAAACATAAATGGAATTTCTAGTATTAGTTTAAAGAGCTTATTATAAACATTAAACCAGACCCAGGATTTGATGGCTCTGCTTCTTACAGCAGAGCAAAGCTGATTCATGAAAAAGAAGTGAATAGGAAAAGAGAACTGGTAAGCAGAGAAGGTAAGAGATGAGGAGATGATTTCTGTTTGGTGTTGGTGACTGGACACTAATTTCACTATCCAAAACAAGGAGGAAAAAATCTAATGAAGTGTGTCAGCATATAGCCTTGCTTTTGCAGGAGAAAAATGAATATTGCACTTAGCTTACAGTCCATATTATCCTGCTGCATACTTGCTATGAGAGACATGCTTCCAACTTTGACATTAAAGGCTGTTGCAATTTTAAAAAAAATAATTTCATTTCCATAGGTTGGAAATAGTAATACAGGTTTGATTGTGCTAGATAACTCTATCTGCTTCCTGAGGGTACACAAACCAAAAAACCCAACCACAAGACAAATATACATTAGTCTTTGATAATCCTCCATTGCCATATAGTAAGAGAAGTTTTCTCTGATGCTTACAGTTGAGGAGTGCAACCAGAGTTGCGTGGAAGCCTAAGTTATCGCTGCTGACGCATTTAGTCCATCTCACTCGTCTGTGGCCATGGCTCCTTAGGGAAGCACAGAGGTACAGGGCAGGTGTACAGAGAAGTTGCCTCAGAATATTCTTGCAGTTTCTAATGTTGTTTCAATTTGCATGGAATAAAATTACAGAAAACAATAGAGAGGGAAAGTAGTAATGTCAGCAAAACTCCTAAAATATTATTTCAGGCATTGCTCAACAGACCTGTCTTTGATACTGGGCTGTCTTACAGACTCTTCTTCACATCACTGGTGGAAAATTAACTATTTTTTGATGCATTACTATTTAGCAGATAAGCTTTTGGATCCGGGTTACATCTGGTAGCACAAGAAGGGAAATGGAGGCAGAGATGGTCTATAAGCAGAAGGACGGAGTAACTAAGTATGGGAGCTCCCAACAGCCAGCTCTGTGCACCCTCATTTCTTTAGTCCTAACCCTAATCCAACTCTCTGCTTTCATTAGTTCAATTAGACCCCAAACCACAAATTGTTTTCCGTGGGAGGAGTTATTGTGATGGTCAAAGCATGATTTCAGAACCAGAAATGTATAAAGGGACTTGGAAGAGAAGTGTGGAAGATGATTGTAGGAACCCAAAAAGTTTGTCTTTCAGCTCCACAACCATCTTCCTTACAGCCATTACCATTGATCAGAAGCTTTAGAAGACTGACCGTTTCCAAATCCACTAATGTAGGTAATTTTTTTTCATGTGTGCTGTTACTGGCATTGCTTGGAACTGTTTTGGGGGAAAACACAGGACATCTCTTCACACTAGTATCATAAGGCAGTGTCATAAAGAGTTTATTTTTCACATGATTCATCGTGAGAGAAGGTTCGTGGTTCATTACATAGTTGTGGAAACAGTTGTTCGCACAAGCTTTCTTCCGACCTTGTCCTTGCTCCAGAATGCAGCCACGTGTGCGCATTCCTACAATAGCAAGATGTAAGTGCGGGAAGGATTCAGAGGTGCCCTGCATGCCAGGTCCAGCATATAAGGTTATAATTAAGTTACTCATTACCTTTTCTTCTTGGAAAGAGCCCTTATCTATCTATCTGTAGATAGTGGGAAGAGCAGGTTTTTAATTTAACAACTTGACAGCACATTGGACTGATTTTCCTTTAATCTCCTGCTAAGCACTGCTAAAATGCCTACTCAGTGGAAAATTACCTTATCAATACCATTAAGTGAGAACAGCAGTTGTAGAGGCCTTTATTGTACTGTCCAAACTACCTGCATTGCCAAAGACTAATAAATCCTTGTTATGAAGCTTGAGATAGAACGTCACAGCTCCAGAACAGGATGCAGTTACTATAACATCCTGCATCATGACATGAGCTTGCTGTCTGCTATGTAAAGCCTAGCAAAAGATCTCTTTTCAACTTTAAGAACATAATGAACTTTTAAGGAGTATCCAAATGAACTCAGTACAGAAACTGGCAAGGCAAGAAGGTCACATACAAAATAAAATACACTGGCACAGGCTCCACACACAACGGACAAAAGGAGAAAAAAAAAATGGTGGTGGGGGAAGAGCTATCTAGACTGAATTCACAGAGGCTGGCAGCTAGCAAGCCTAGTCAGTATGAAATGCACATGGAGGGCAATAATTTCTAGGATAGTTTCTTCAAGGAGCTAATTTCCAAGTTTTTTGGCACAGACGTCTATTTAGTAAACAGACATCCAACTGAAGGTGGTTAGTCCTTTCACCAACAGTTACAGTCTTGGAAAGGTGTTTGGACCTTCCAGGAGAGGGAAGATTTTTGGCACAAATACTGCCCATTGTGGGGAAAAAAGGTGAAGTGATTCATGCAAAGCATTTGTAACTTCAATAGGGCATAGCTGGAATATTCTTATACTTTTTGTATTAGAAAGACAAGCTCAGGGAAGCCTTCATTAACATGATTGCCTTGCATTCCCACTTGAAGTCTGCTTGCTAAGATGCTGCAGCCTGATCACTTGTTTGTAAATTATAACAGAGATGATACCTGGTACGGAAAAAAGACAAAAGGTGCCGATTATTATACCAATCGTGCTGTATCCTCTCAGAGCACTTTTCTAATCAGTTTCTTCTTGGGATCATCCCCTTTGAGGGTCCTACTGATAGCAGGTGTAGACAAGGGCTCCTAACCACAGTGGCCTAAGGATGCAGGCTTAGTCACCCAAATAATTTTAGGTTTAATCTAAGCTGAGTAGGCACAGTATCGCTGGCCAGTTTGACTAAATGGAAACTTGAGGCAGTAGAAGCCACCAGGAGGAAAACCACAAGATCTAAAAACCCAACTATATATGTATCAGTGAAATGCCTATATTTTGGACAGGAATAGTTACATACATCATAACATTGTGTGAAGCTCAGGAAATAAATTCTTGTAAGTGCTGCTGAGTTAAAACAATGTATACTATATGCGCTATTACATGCATTTGACTGATTTTTCGTTAAAATCCAGGAAGGCTACTGATAAACAGGAAATAAGAGCCAATTAAATATTTACTGGCATATATTTTGTTGTGGCTGTTTGCTGAACAACAGGCCATCATGAAACTCTACAATTATAAAATTGTATTACACTGATTTTATAACCCAGGAAAGCAAAAAAAACCCCATCCCTTTTGTAAAGTCTCATTACATGCAACCATGTTTAGCAGAAAGCTCCACTGGGTTCAAGTCATAAACCTAGAAGTGTCAAATGAGATTAGTCAATTTTCCCTCGAGCAAATTTGCCTGAGAGACTTAGATACTCTCACCAGGCAAACTGAAAGCAGGTGCTGAGAAAATCCTTTCAAATGTCATTATTCCTCTGCTGTTTACAGAGGCATACACGCAGGCACTGAGCACAAAAGGAACTGTTTGCTGAGTTCAACTGTTTGCTCAGTTTTCTGTCTAAATAACCAGCTTTTTCATGATCTTCATTGCACGTCACACCTGCTCTGTAAATGCAAAAACTCCTGTGTCCTTGGGAAGCTCACTAGCAGCTGCAGCTGAACCAGCTGAGCAATAGCCCACAGAGGCCTAGATAACACCAACCTGGAGATTTATTTAGTGTTTGTCAGCTGACTATTAGGTGGAAACTTGGAAATGATAGTGCAGGCATAGCAGTAAGCGGAGAGCATTACTACACACCTGCATGAAGGTTCAGGTGAAAGCAGTGATAGTATTAAATTCAAACTCACACATACAAAATTGTTCATCTTTTCTGCAAATGCTAATGGGAGTTACTATCTTTCATGTTCTGCTGAGTGCGGGCTTTATAATATTTCCCCTTCTTACAGTGCTAGCTGCATCCTTCGCACCAACAGTATCACAAACTTGATACCCCTCAGCCCAAGCCAGTTCAGACAACTAATTTGGCAGAAAACTAATTTAACAACCCCTCAACCCGACCAGCATCTCCAAATCCACATTACTTTCCTTTCTGCTATCTTTGAAAATGCACAAGAAAGTAACAACTGGCAATATGGAAGAGGGGACAAACGGAAAGGAGGACTCTTCCTCTTGACAGCAGCCTGAAGATAGATGAATTCCAAAACATCAGAAAATCATGCCTGTAATATACTTACATGTTTCTCCCCCCCCCCTCCCCGCCCAGTGACTATTAGCTATTTGGTACACATTCTAACCAGGGAGGTGGAAAAAAACACTTTTAAATTAGTCTTGCCAGGCCAGGATGTAAGGAATCCACTTGCTGGACATTGGCAGAATCTATGGGGAAAATTCAGGTCTTGTCTATGGCTCCTACCCACAACCACCAAAGTGTCTTGTGAGTTTCCTCAAAATTAATTTTCTGAGAAAGAAAATCAAACACCTGTTTGTTTTTTCTCCCTCAGAATAAGCACTCACATGAACTGAAGAAGGTTGGGCTGAGACTGTTAAGAAAAAATAACTGAGTCACCAATTACAACTAGAGAAACGCTAGTGATGTGCCCCTGTTGCCTTCCATACACCTGCAGTTTCAAAGCGTCTTGCCAGAACCTGGTACTACTACTAGGTCCTTCATGGCTGGTGGAACCCAGTTGTTATTCCAGCCTCTATGCTGTGAGGGACAACAGACGGACAAAATTGGAAGAACAAAGCCAAAAGTGTAAGAAAATTGGCTTTTAAAATCAGATTTCCAGGCAGCCTATGCAGCAAAGTATAAGTGATTATCTTTAACACCATGTGCCAAACAAGTGGTGTAGATTTCTAACTTCCCTGAAGTTGCACATCTTTCCCACTTATTTCTGCAAACTAGCACATCACCTTTGCCAAACAGCAAAAACCCCTCCTCGCAGCCTTTGTTTGCACTACCTACCACAGATGCTGGGAGGAGAAGCCCCCTTACTTTTTGCCCGACTCACCCTCCCAAGAAGCAGCTTCTCCTTGCTCATCGCTGCCGTTGGTACTTCCCTCCCAAACAGGATTGGGGCAAACCCCTCCTCTTCAGTCATGAAATTGAATCACAGGACTGAAACCACTCTATGCACACTTGTAAACTTTGCCCTCACAGGGTCTTGCGTGCACTGTCTTCCAGTTTGGAAGTACCGCAGTACTACACACCGCCCAACTGTGCACTGAGTTCTGAACAGTACAACATCCTTGAGACATCCTCCTCCCTCTAGGAAAAGGAGGAATGAGGGTACCAAGTGAAGAGCAGAGAATAGATGGCCACACTGACTTGCATCAGTGAGCTGAGGTGACCACAGAGTCACAAGCACTAAGCGTCAGTTCTTTCTTTGGGGTGTAATTTGCTTCTCCTCCGTTTGAAAAACACTGTTACACCTTTGTCCAGACTCACCTCCCCTGGCACGCTGCCGCAACAGGCTAAAGGGCACGCATCCACTTCTGATTACTCATTCACTCCGGTAATTATTTTGTTTACTTATGGCTAGTGATAAGGGGTTAGCCTGCCCGCTTTACATAAGGCACATGCCAAATACTATCTCTCTCCCCTTGTTTTCCCATAGCAAAGCACATCCTTGCTGATGTAATGGAGTAACAGTAACTCAGTTCAGCTGCTGGATATAATTAAGTTTCCTTGCGAAAGGTGACCTGTGGCATCAATTTTTAAACCATAAACAGAACTAGACTGCTGTTACTGATATAGAAATAAAAGAGAGGGAAGTAGAAAAGAAGGGAGAGGATGAGGTCAGAGTCCAAAACATTGCATAAGCTGCATAACTGGAAGAATAAGAGAGTAGGAAAAAGGATGGAAAAAACTAAAAAAATAACTTCGTTCTATAGTTTTGTTGTGAAACTAAGTATTCCAACAATCTCAGGACAGCTGAGTAAGGAAAGGCAGAGGCTGCAATAGGGAAAACAGTCAAATCTCAGATTTCTGACAGACCATGCTCAGATGGAATCTTGAGCCAGGCAGGCACATTAGAGAACACATAGGGCTCTCTAAGCTACCTCAACTTTATGATACTCATCCAACATCCACTTGAGAAAACTTAAAATTTCCTTAGAACTCTGGGGGCCAAATTTGCTCCTACTGCTCTGTCACTGCAGTCTGGGAAGACCTCGAGTACAGCTGAGTAGGAGGAAGCACATCAGCAGGATGCAGTTCCTAACCCTTTGTGTTGGGTACTGGGTTTTGCACAAACTTTGTGCTGTCAGGTATGAGCCTCATGATTGTGAGTAACACATTTGACTAGAACTGATGGATGGAATTGGGTTCATCCAAATCATAGCACAGAGTTACTTGTTTTAAAGAAGTTTATTTAAATAAAGTAGGTACATTTCACAGAAATGGTTATAAAATGCATAGCATATTATAAACAATACTGTTACTTTACAGATACTACTTGTTATTATCCTAAATGCTGCTTTTCAAAAACTAACCAGCCTGCCCAGTAAATCAGAAAGCTAAAAATCCCCGTTATCCCATCTTAGGCACTGTGGAAAAAAAAAAAATAGTATGATATAACAAAGCAGGTGTCCACTTTTTCATTCACTCTACGGATTGTTTGTATTGCTGCATCATTAATTCACCAGTTCCTATTATGTGGAAATATCCAGTCCCTGGAGTCACATACCAAGACTAGATTTCCATCAACTGGCTCAGATATTGCACTTGCTCAGCCAAACAAAACCCCATGCAACTCCAAGGAAACCTGACTGAGGGTCTTCACACCAATTAACTTAATGGACAGAGACTGTATGAGTAGACAAAAAACCTAGCAGTTTTTTGAAGTTATGCACACCTATACTGCCACTCACAAGTAACTTGATTCTAAGTCGGCAAGTCCATACATATTTCAAGCTTGACTTCAATGGAAACTGAATGCCCAGTAGGAACAAACCTTACCCTCATTGATGATGCAATGCCACAGAAAGTGGAATTGAGCCTTTTTACAGCACTTGAGAACTGAGCACACCTTGAACATTCAGAACTTCACATAATCAAATCCAGAGGTGTCTATTTTCTGATCTTTGGGATGCCAGGGCACAAAGAAGTAAAAATGAAGAGCATAGCACCGATCATAACCACAGCTGAGACAGGTATCAGCTCATTCACATAACACTTCAGCACATGAGTCATGACTGAAATTCTTCCCATTTAACACTTCTATGACAATAGGCAGAAAGCAAATGCTGAGGTAAAAGGAGATGCAGCAGGTTTGCCCTGGTGTAAGCGAGTCTAGACTCAAGCAAGCTATAAAATCCATCAATTCACACACAATAGAGAAGGAAAAATCCCCTTATTTTCAAAACACGTAAGATACACGTAGAACAAAACATGTATGTTTTCAAAACATATAGATACATGCTCAAGAATAAACTGACTTTCTGCATTATGACATGAGCTTTACAGTAGTTTAAGCTTGGCTTGGACTGAAAATAAAGAAGCTTGAACTCCGACCAGCAGAGCAACTTTGGAACTGTTTGTCAAGAGAGAAGAATGAGATCTGAAGCAGTCCAAGAACATTGATGTTTCATTCACTGTCTTCAAGTAGTTTTTGTAAGTTGTTCTGTATCTTAGGAAAANAATATACTCTGTGTGCATATTAATTCTGTCACAACTATTCATACCAATGGTACTCATGTTAAATGCTTCCTGCACTACAGTCAAAGGAAACATGTGGATACAATCAGCCAGCAGCACACCTAGCTTTCATATTACGAGCATCTCCTGCAATTTCCTCCTATAGATTCTCTCCTTCATTAGGTGTGAGAAAATAAGATAGAAAAAAAACCCCTTAGGTCTAGAAAGGAAAGGACAAGAAACCCCACTATTTTGCACTTGATCAAAACCCAATAAAAGCCTCAAACTTCAAAGTCACAGCTCTTATGTGTAAGTGGATAATTTAAATAGTTTTGTAATAGCTTCAGCTACATGGCTGGCTATGACATGTGTGCAGCAAAATAAGGTCTTCTAACCAGTAGCAGACATGTCCCATTTGCCAGATTTAGTGTACTGATTGTGGGTTATCTTCCCTTAGTTACACTGAAGGCAATGCCAGCCAGTCACACCCTCAAGGATGATTTGCAGAGACCTATTTTACACAGCCTATTTATCCTCTTTTCATCTCCTTGCCCTTGAAAGCAGAGATGGGGAAATATAGTGGGTCACATCCCCCAGCACACGTTCTCTACATCTTAGTAACTAGCAGTCACTGGCTACAGAAGGTTTAGTCACAGCTACGTTCAGGAGCCATTGTACTTCCTGTTCAAGCATACCACTTCTTAATCCTACCTTATGATTTCTAGCCCAGATTCACACCTTTTTCAAGAGGGGCATTTTGGGGAAAGGACAACAGTAAGAAGCACCTGATTTTATAAGTCATTTAACACACACACAGGAATTTCCTTTTAACAAGCTACATTAGACTAAGGGAATGAGTAACATCAGGCCACATTTTCCCTCCCCCTGTGTTAATGCTTTATCCTGTGATAGACATGGTGCATTTTAACAACCTGTTAAATACACTTAAATGCCAAAGCAAAATTCTCCTAAGCCATGGTAATTCCTTGGCTCCAAGTATAAAGTAGAGCTTGTAAAAATCACAAGGTCACACTGAAAAAGTCATTACAACATACTCTTGCACTAAACATTTTTTAACCTAGATAATTTCTGTGCTCTAGTTTATAATGCTGTGGTTGCACAGGAAGCGAAGGGAGAGACTACAAGTTACACTGGAACTTTTATGCTCCCTTTGCTGCTGAAGGCAGCTGCAGCCAACTACTAGCACTTTTCACTCAGGCATATGAAACAGTTAAGCAACTGCCATCACTTTGCTCAGAGAACATAAAACTATTAGTTTTCTACCAGTTTTGCAGGACAAGAGTAGGGTCAAACATCCTGTTCTAACCACTGCTCATCTACTATAGTAGAGAGGACCAGGATGTGGCAATATGCAGCTACAGGCAATAGTCATTTAGCCTGTATGCATAACAGTTGTGTCTTGCGTATTTGACAAATACAAGGTAAGACTTTAAGGGTCCAATCCTGTAGACAGTAACTGAAAAAAGCACATGACAACTCTAATTCAGGACAGAGGGTCACTTCTCTGGGAACAGATGAATGATCTCACCACCCAGCTGCCTTTTACTGTGTCTCCAAGCAGACTATATAAGGGAGTGGGAAAGTGCCTAGCCCTGCTGCAAAAAGGGCTGGCCGGCTTCCGACTGAAATGAAGTGAGGTCTCCCACGAACCATCTTGCCAGCCTGTCCCAGACAGCTGGAAAGCAGTAACCTCTTAAATGACCCAATTTGGCTAAAGATTGTAACTGGTAATCATCTGGTAAGCATTTTCCCTTTGCATTCATATCTTTATTACCCAGAGCACACAAAGGGGTGTTATGCTAACATTACTCTAGAATTCCACAGCCAAGGGGGTGGAAATGTCAGGGGAAGAAACCTCTTTTTGGCAGTCTTTGTAAAACCTATACCACAGAGGTAAGACTGATATTATATAATCCTAGCTTTACGCTATTTGAGAAACTTGGTTTGGGAAAAAAAAGGTGTTGAAAGACCTTGGCATGCACTCTGTTTTAGAAACAGAGGCAAAAATACCCCAAGTGATTTCAGCACATAGGAATTTAAGTAACTTTTGGGTTTGCTCCACTAACACCTTTTTTCATGCTTGGACAGTGTATATGTTCCCAATACAGTAACGTTTCATACGCCTGTACTGGGTGCAGTTGTCAGGGTTTGGGGGCAGGGGTGGGACAGGGGGCTGCAGGGGCAGCTGCTGTGGGAAGAGGCCAGGGGCTGCCCCATGTTGGACTGCAGCCTCCAAGAGACCCACTGCAAGGCACAGCTGAGCCCCTGAGCCAAGACGGTAGTGAAGCCTCTGGGAAAGTGTTGTTTTTCCCCTTTCTTAAATACAGAGACAGGAGGAGAGTAAATGGGTGAGAAACAGCAGAAGGAACACCAAGGTCTGAGAAGGAAGAAGGGTAAGAGGTGTTCCATGGCAGAGAAGATGTCTACACTGCAGCTCATGGAGAACCCACGCCAGAGCAGGCAGCTATTTTCTGAAGAACTGGAGCCCCTGGAAGAACGAAAATGGGGGAAGAAAGGAGCAGCAGAGGGAAAGTTGTTATGTAGTGATTGTAACCGCCACCAGCCCCACTTGGGGGCTAGGGAGTGGGGTGAGGAGTTGGGAGCAGAGGAGTAAAGTTGAGCCTGGGACAGGGGGCAGGAAAGGTGGTGTTCTATCGTTTGTCCTTGTTCCTCACTACCCAAATCTGTACTAACTGGTAGTATATTAAATTGATTTTCCCCAAGTCAAGTTTGTTTTGCCTGCAATGGGAACTGGTAAGCAATCACCCTGCCTTTAGCTTGACACACAAGCTTTCTCAGCCTATTTTCTCACCCTGCCCTGCTAGGAAGGGGGAGTGAGAGAGCAGCTGGGTGGGCACCTGACTGCTGGCCAAGGTTAGCCTACCACAACACCTAAAGTTGAAATAAGGTCTGCACAACCACTCTTGTTTTGCATAGGTTTCCAATTTAAGTCAGCAAGTGCATTTAGTTTTGCAGTTAGAGGATGGTAAAAAGTAAAGGTCAGGTATTGGGAATAGGAAAACTGGTGCAGTAGCATTTCATTTGTATTACTAAAGTGAAACAGGCAGATTCCAGCCACTTCATAGTAGAAGGCTGACTACATATGAAAGTCAGCATTGTTTTTCTTAATCAAAAAAAAGGAAACTCAAACAGAAGCCCCAGATAGAAAAATTCATCAAATAGCAATAAAGTTCAGAATCCTTAGCCTTGATGGACAAAAGAAACAAAAAAAAAAGGTATCATTACACACAGTAATCACTCCTGAAGTGTCTAGTTTTAGTATTCCTGGTTGTAAGCCTCAGCTCAAGCCAAAACATTTACACGTACCAATGCTTGTAATGGGGCTAATTTATAGCCCAAAAAAGTCCTTTGTCTAGGAAAACCTGCCAGCTTCTGGTATCAAATCTGGGGGTAACTTGGCACTTTTCAAAATAACAGACTATAGAAATTCAATAAGAACCTGATTAGTATATCAGCATTTGCATTACATCATAGGAAGTTACCTTTTCCAATTTTATAAGATTAGCAGTTAACTCATCACAAAGGGCATCAGCATTAATTTGCAGATGAGATCCCAATCCTTGGTGCACTGTATGTCTGTCAAACAGAATGAAGAAGTAAGTGTGGCAGAAGCAAAAAAGAGGAAAACAGAACTGAGAGATAAATGTAGAAGAAAATACAGTGGTGACACTGTGAACTGTACTTGTTTACAGAAACAAAGACCTAAGTCACTTCTGCACTCTTGGCTACATTCTTTATGTGGTCTCATTCTCCAGATGTTTGGATGGAAAACTTTACAGCTATTTCCACTGGAAATAAATTGAAAAGCTGCATAAGTTCCATGTCCTGTGACTTGGAGGGAACAAAAAAGCCCAAGCCCTTGACACTGTAGAACTGCACATTAGATCATCCTGTATCTTGTACTTTTTCGGAGCAGAGCAACAGAAAAAAAAAGACTTTCTTGTGTAAGGGTGCTTCAGAAGAGGGATGCAGTGTCCTGTTAAGAAAAACAGGCCAGAAATGGCAAAATGGCTTTTGACATTGCCTACTATTAGAGGCAGGTTTACCCCTCTCCTTGCATTATTGGTAAAATATAAATGCAAGCCTGTTTAAGATAAAGAACCATTTCCTTCCTATCCCTTTTTTATCAAGAACCTAGCTCTGTCTTCTGACACATGTATACAAGTCCTACTGCTTTCCACAGAAGACAGCTGAGAGGAGCTGCATCCTAAGCAGCACCATCGTTGTTCAATATGACCACAAGTGCATTGTCAGAATGACCTGTTTGTTATGGATGGGTCATCGAAGACAGCTGAGTTAACAAGCACACTTATTGAAGAGCTTGCTACAGGTTTGAAACACTTTGCAGACAGTTCCACCCAGACTAGGTACAGCTCTGTCTTGAATTTTATTTTCCCCCTGTTTTTCAGGTGGTGCTTCTCCAGCTGTCAGCATTCCCACTCATGCTGCATGTGGCGCAGGTTTTGCACTCAGATTTACAAATTACTTTTGAAGCCATGTTTTTCAGAGCAGCTCAGAAAAAAGACAGTGATAAAAAGGGGAAAGAGTAAATACAAAATTTAATGCTGAGTAAACTGATGAGTATTCTAAGCAGTATCTAGTCAATTGCCTTCTGTCCTAAAAGAGGAACAGGAAGCTGATACAACTTACAGTGGCATACTGCTGTGGTGTATGCCTCTGCACTATCTCTCCATTTGATGTTTGTGCATTTCCTATCAATGCAACATGGAGATTAAAAAAAATAAATATGCAGAGGCAGATGAAATCCACGACTCTAGCTACAGAATGGATCTATCTATGGAACTATGGCCCCTTTCCCTATTTCCTCTTCAGATACACAAAGAACATTCCCTTGGTGTGTTTGGATTTTTTTTTGTTTTGGTTTTGTGTTTGGGTTTTTTTTTATTTTATTTTTATTTTAGCAAGAGAGGATGTCAGTTTCTAAAGAGAATATAGGCAGCCCAAAGCTTTAGAAAAC
>VYZV01016280.1:0-12069 GCA_013401275.1 Pandion haliaetus
TAGAAATAATTAAGACAAAATAAGAATCCAGAACTCTACTCAGTTTCGAGGTTGCATTTATACAGTAAGATTTAGCCTGAACTGTTTAGCATCTGTTAATGGTTTTATGTTAATGATTTAATATTATCTACACTCAACTTCATTGCATAGGTAGTTGGGTCATTGACAGTTGACACGGGAATGCAGAATAGCTTAGCTCCTGATCAAGCATTCCTGCAACAAACCATGGTATTAGGTTGTCAGTAATTATGCACTCTCAATGTCCATTTTCTGCTTGTGCTGAGGTGCTCTTCATTGACATTGTTGTGTGAACAAGTTTAGAAGTCCGTCAGTTCTTGGATGAATTTACTTTTGTATTTAGATTCAAAAAGTTAAATTCTAGCCCAAATTAAACAGTGTATAGATGCAGAACTATATACCCAGCAGGTTAATCTTGTTTGAACTTGAAATAAAACCAAAAATAGATCCAGGTGCTTAAAAAAACAACAACACAAAACAAAATAAAAACCACACGCACGCACAAAATAAACAAAAAACCCAAGCCATTTGGGTTCTGTCCTAGCTGAAAACTTGATGTAACTATACATTGAAAGGTAACTTCTGTTCAAAATATTGACTAATTTGCGCTGTCCTCAAAATCACTACCCCAGTCTAGATAAGGTCTAAACTCTGCACAAATAAAGGAATGAGAACCTGCCATTCTGCAGGGGCAGACAAAAAATAGCTGGTTCTTCTCATTCCCCCTTTTCCTTTTTTTGTATCTCAAGAAAGAAAATTTCAGAAACCCAGCAAAGACAAACTCAACTCTTTTGCCTTCTTAATTAGGGATAACTGAGATAGGACAGCATATGGATGTAGTACATAAAAAATGAAGAGTGTTAAAATTACGTTGCCTGCTACTAACCTGATGCCATTAGTGGCCAAGCACTCTCTGCTTAATGAACACGTTTATTTGGAATTCATGCCTGTAGCATTAGGAAACCTTGATTCCTTTTTCCAAAGCATTAACCAAGATAACAAGGACAAAAGTAGTACAGAATGTCATTAAAAAGAAGCATGATCACAGAAGAATAGGTGATGACTTACGTGGAACCTAATCTGCTGATTTTCTAAATGACATTTGGAATCTGTCACCCATTTCTTGGGTTACTTTTAGGTTATGTACAAAACTGCTTTTCAGTTATAAAATCACAGAGTCATTCTGGTTGGAAGGCAACACAGGAGGTCTCTACTACAACCTCCTGATCAAAGAAGGAGCAACACTGAATTCAGGCCAGATTGCTTAGGACTTTCTCTAATCAGGTTTTGAAAATCTCCAAGGACAGATACCCCCAATTTCCCAGGGCACTCTGTCACGATGCTCAGTTATCCTCATAGTGATTTTCTTTCTTTTTTTTTTTTATAATAGCCAGTTGCACCTTTGCTGTTGTAATTTATGACCAGTGTCTTGTNACTGCTGTTATGTAGCCCTGAAGCTGCCTCTTTCTATGCTGAATGGGACTAGAATCTTGGCCTCTCCTCTTAGGGCAAGTGCTCCAGCTCCCAAACAGCTTGGGGTCCTCAACTGAAATTGCTGTAGTTTGTTGGTATCTTTCTTGAATTGTGGGGCCCAAAACTGGACACAGCACTCCAGATACAAATGTCAAGTAAAGTGTCAAGTAATTAGCATCAAGTGCATTCTCCTTCCACCTCCTCTCTACTGTCTCAGTGCATCAGACTTTGGTCACTTGTTTTCCTGAGCATCAGGCTGGACAGTATCTGTGCTTGGAGGAGGTCGCTCTTTAAGATCTGTCTGTTGTCTTGAGCTCCTTTGTCCCTCAGACCTGCCACCACATGACCATAGCTGTCAGTTCCTTGAGAAAACTGAGGTCTGATGCCATCCTGACAAGTAGAAACTGCTCTCCAATGTACCTGATTTACCGTTTGGGGGCTCTTTTAAATACTTATGCCCAAAAATGTGAGAGAATCCCTTTGTGAAAGTATTTTAAATATTTATTGGCTTTAAAGAAGTTTTGAGTCATGAGGCATTTAAATGGTGAGGTTTGTCCTGATCATCTAAGCTACTTATAGCTGGATGTGCAGGAATGTGTATGCAACTGAGACCAATCTCCTCAGGCAACACAAGATAGTGTGGAGTTCATGACTGGCACAGCAAGATCTTCCTCCCAATTCCAGTTTGATGAAAATCAAACTCCATTCATGGGTCATTTAATGTCTGTGTGCAGAGATAAATATATTTTAAGCATCACTGAGCCAAAATCTTAAGTAACAAAATTTCCCTTCCACTTCAGACAGCATCAATATCTTGAAACTTGCATTATGCGCATTTTATTCTGGTTAATAACTGCAGCTGCAGGTCACAAACGATTAAAATAAGCCTCAGTAACTTCCAGTCATTAAGGCAACCAAGGTACTAGAAAAATATTTGGCTTCTTTACAAGGCTTAGACACTCCTAAAATACTTTTTTGGCTTTGAACTCCAGTTAGTATTAAGAAACTGTAAAGCAACCATGTTAATTGTTTGTTACTGTGTTTTAAATAATAAAATAGGTATATATGTTCTGCCATGTATGTATACACATAGACACAAACACACACATTTATCTTGGTAACACTCTTTTTACTTGAACAGCTGGTCAACTAGAAGACAGGTTTCCTTGTAATCTCTCATTTGAATTTGGCTCAAAGCCTGAAGTAGCTTTACATGCTCTGATGTTATTTGTGCTATCAACAGGTACCTAAACTTACAGAATATTCTATTGCAAAGGAGAGGAAAAGGGAAGTAGAAACATAAAACTGAAAACCAAAGAAGTTTGCCTACATAAAAATTATTATAATTAGACCATACAGATAATGTAATGCTGGTTAAAAATCCTGAAAAGCTGTATCTTGCTAGAGTTAAAATGGTAAGGGTTTGTAGAAGCTTTTCACTTAGAGAGAGTAAAATGGTTTTTTTTTTTTCAGAAGTGTGAGCTGAGCTTTGAAATAAATGTAACATGCAGGTAAGCACAGAGCAATCCTTATGCTCCAAAGTAATTTTTGCAAAGAAAGGGAAACATGCTAAATTCTTTACTAAATACTAAAGCAATCTTGCTACCACATGATTACAAACTCCCCCCTCTGTCACGCCTGGCTTCCTCATTTAAATAGCTTTTGCTTATAGATGATATAGTCATGTATTAGGAAAAAAACCCTAATCGTGAAAAGTACCTTTTTATCCACTGTTTGTCAAATTCTGAAAATTTCATTTGAATGTAAATCTTGTCATAAAGTTATATTTTCAACATAAATATTTAAATAAAATCAGGATTTTTATATCAGTGGTCTGTAATTCATTACCTACATACCCAAGAAGTATTTAAGTAAAAGTGGCTATTCTATAGGAGGATGCTTCTGCTGGTCTATGTAAACCTATATAGTGCAATATGGGGTTTTTTTTGAGAAAACACAGTGAAGCTTAATGAATGCCCAGGACAACTATAGGATGCTGTGGTAATTTCAAATAAACATAGCAGTATCTAAATGGCTAATGGAAATAGCAAGATTCATTTTCAAATAATCATCTAATATAAAAGAATAAACAAATAACCTTACAAGGGGCCACTAAATCACAAGATCTTGAGAAATAACCTTTGAATTTGTTGTCATATGCTACATATCTTTTCTTCTTTGCAGAAGAAGGGATCTCTCTGCCATTTAAGTAATCAAACTGCTGTAGGAAAAAAGGCAATAATATGATGTTGTATGCTGTACTTTGCTCTACTGCTAATTTATGCTGATTGGTATCCTTCATTAAGCAGTTTGCAACCTGTAATAGAAAGAACATAAACTGTTCTGAAATATTCATAGTAGTGTTAGAATTTGCAGCACTGTGAAAATTAAGGTGATAGAACAAGCAACACTTCCTTTTTATGTGCCATCAAAGATGAGTTCTCAAATTTAGAAGTGATCAGGCTACCATCAGGCAGTCCCGGTACACACATACACAAGAAATCTGCTTTTTGGATTTTGGACTATAATGAAATATACAACACTGATTTCAACTTATGTTTTTCACTGGACTTTTAAAATATTAGAAGAACCATTCAATGAATTATTTTTTTCATTCTTGTAATGAATGTAAAAGTTGCCTCAGTTGCATGTTGTTCAGTAGTCTCTTCACTGAACACAGCTGTGCAAGTAGCAAGGTTCATCCACACTACAATAAAGCCTCCTTTAGGTGTAACTTTAGCCTTCCTGGGGTTTTCCTAGCACAGATATCTGTGAAGAGAGCAAGGGAAAGATACTTTATTTCTCTGTTTAACTTCCTCTTTCATATTATACATTTTATAATCTATTTTCTCGCTTCTTTATTTATTATCTTAAAAAATTTTCAGAAGTTTACATGCCAAGTCTCTCTCTTCCCCTCTCTCTCTTTCTTTTAGAAATATTATGTAGCAATAGAAGCCTAAAAAAGCTATTTAACGGTGTTTCTATACAACTGAATGACAGAGTACCTCTCTTCTCACAAGACAGGATGTTCAGCTTTGAGTGAATTTCTTAAGTTAAATGCAATTTCCAGCTCTAGTAACATTTATCAAAACAGGCACGTTTATCAAATCTGGATCTCCTAAGTAACTGGACAGCTGCACTGAGTACATTGTCTGAATCAAACCTGGATCTTGTGGTTGAGGAAAGGGCTAAGAGGGCTGTACCCTTTCCCATGCTCCACCATCTGCTGCTTCCCTGCTGCAGCACTGTGAACTCACAGATTCTCTGTATAGCGTGCAGCTGCTAGCCAACTCCTTAGCACTCTCTGCCATTGACAGAGTAAGAGAAAAGATGTGACACCATGAATCACAAACTTCATCCCGTTTGTAGCTCTGTCAGACAGTGGGATGGTTCCGCTCTTTCATTCTGCTACAGCCAGCCAGCCCTGGTATTGAACACCTAGCAACAAGAACACCTAACTACTTTTTTGTTCTCGGTCTGTTTTGCCATGTCTTTAAAGCACTCATTTTTAGGAATGACTTTGTGCATTTTTTAAATAGCTCTTTTTACTTTCAGAACTTTTTTCTTTTTTCCAGGACCTCCTTTTTATCTCTAGATGAGAAATTAAATCTTCATCTTTTCTGGCTTTAATTTCTCCTTCAAGAAAATTGAGGAAGATTGCTAACTACATTAAATAATATAACAAAGAACTAATAACACTTAATTTTAAATAATAACACAATATCTTCCAGTAACTTAAAATGCCCAGCTTATCCAATGCATATTTTCTTTAGTTGTTTTATGGAGCAAGGTTTCTGGTATTCTGTGTCTCCAATCCAGTGCACTGCGAACTACGTGCATTGGTGTATATATCCTTGTTTCCTAAATGATCACCAACATTCTCATCCTGTAAGCTGCAGTTCTTATGCGTATCTTCTCTATGCCCCACCACCTCTACCCTTACTACTCGTTGCAGTGGTGGTGGGGAAGGCAGTAGCAGCTGGCACTCACACAGAGGCAGAATCCTACAGTTTGTGAGACCCTCTGTGAGGGACCTTCTAATCTGATAGCAAGTGTATCATGGCTGGTAGGTTAATTAAACTTGTTTTACGAGTTTGATCAGAGAAATTTTATTCTTTCATTTATTTCAAAAGTGGCTGATGCTAAACTATTTGTTTTAACTGTAAGAGGAAAAATGTAATCTCCTTTATCTTCCCCTAAATTTTACCACACATTTAAATAGGTTTCCAAACTCCTCCAATTTGAATTTTCAATCTGTCAATAAAAATAGGATAAAAAATATAAAATAACACTCAGTAGTGTTAATTTTTGTGGAATTAACTGTTCATCTGACAGAAGATTCAAAGCAGTGGGTTACATTTTCAAGAAAAATCTAAATTTTCATGGGAACAAACATCGCTTCTTAATGCAGGAAATAGGTTTTCTGTTGTGGATGTTTCATTTTTGCAGCTATTTTAATCTACAGTGGGGCTTGACAAAATAGCAAGATTAATAAAGCACCCTGCAATGTCTCTCAAGCTTTTTCTATTCTAAAGTAAAACAATTTCCTCAGAACTGTCATTAAACAACAGGAACAAGCTATGCTGCATGTCAAATTGAGTAGAAGAGTTTGTTCTAATGTCATGCAGTAGAAACCTTGGTCCATATGTTTTCATCTGAACACACTGTGAATTAAATTTTGCAGACAGCAGTAAGCGTGTATAGCAATCGTCATTAACAGTTCCCATGTGATTGTAAAATATTGTAAATTGTATATGTATGTATTAGTAAATGGTACACGTAAATTTTATTTACTCAGAATTAAACTGTCATGATATTTTACTGTATGCTATATGGCACGTATTCTAGGTTTAATACTCACTTTGTGCTACTCTATACCAGGGCAACAACACTTGAGAAGAGATTTCTGACTTAATGTGACCTTGAACTTAGATCAGAGGAAAATTAGAACCAGAAAAAATACTATAAATCTGTTTTATCAATTTACTGGACAGAAGGAAAACAGACATTTACCAGTTGAATACTTCCGAGGTCAAACAATACCTTAATAAATCAATTAAATCATTGCAGCTTACATTTTCCTTAGAAGATTTCTTTCCAAGCTTAGTCGTATATTCTTTTAGATTTCCTAAATTGGTCCTGTATCCATTAGTCTTTTTTTCCCTACCAATGATTGACAGATTTAATGATTTACTACTACTATATTTTTTCATCACGGATTGCTGTGCAATGGCAAGCATCAGTCTAGAGTGCAGTATGAAGGTTCATATTTTTTGCTTTTTTGAGAAACAAAGTGGGGAAAGAAAATTAAGGTTGCTTTTTGTCAGCAAAATATGTTTATGGTTTGATCTTTGTACAGTCATCACAAACCTTAGCTTAATAAATCATTCTGCCTGTTGTGTCTTTCTCTAGATAAAATAAGATTATAAAATCTTAAATATGAAGAGTGTGGCTTTCTAACAGTAATTTAGCTAAGAACAGAAAAAAAACCCCTTAATTTTAATCTTCCCCCAAAGTTATGAACAGGCCCAAGTTCAGTGTTAATTTCAGCTACACTGTAATTTCTTTTTATCTGTGTAAGATCTGAAAAGATAAATATTGTCTGTCTCTTACAGGAAAGAATCTGGATAAACTAATTGCCTAATGTATCCTAGAAATGTAATCCATACTTCATTTCTATAGTGACATTTATGATGCTAGTTCTGATCTCACTGCAGTACACCTCATGTTAAAAAACCAAACAAACAAAAAAGAAGCAACCCAAACAAAGAAATCACCCACTAGAACAAAGGAGCGAAGCACTTATTGTGTTTATTGAATTACATACAGAAGAAGTTAACAATACTTGAACACACTTCGTCAACAGGACCTGGAGCGGTGCACAAACAAGTCACAAGTAGGAGTAAATCTAACCTTATTTTAGAATTTACTGTGTTTTGGAGAGATTTATTTACAGCCTCCCCTGGGACATCCCTCCACCCTGGCCCATGGCCCAGAACCCCATGTCAGCCCAGCCTGGGGCCATCAGTCCCTGGTTGGGGGTGGAAAGGGCAGGTCCTCCCCATCCCACCCCCCCCCGGACCTGCCTTGCCCACCCCATGGGCAGCCCCCAACCTGAGAATACACTGATTATTTCAGGACTACCTTTAAATACTGAAGACATTCAAATCTCATTAAAGATTCAACTTCCACATACCAGAAATATTCAGCACGTGTATTTCTGCCTGTCATATCAATACAATTAAACTGGGGACTTCTGACAGAAGCACAGCTGTAGGAGTTATATCGTGAATCAGCAATGAGATGAAAAAGGGAATGGGGAACCCTCTTGTTAAAAGATTTGACCTTCTAATTGTGCAATCCTTTTGTCATAAGGGCTAGATTTGGCAGTGCCCAAGGCTATCTAGGCAAGAAGGTCTTGTAAGATTTCCAGCATAAAATTTCCTGAGGGTAGAAAGATAATATGCATAATGTTATGTGGTAAAACAAGCAATGTGTTCCTAATGGCAAGCAGAATAGCCAGGAGGTTTCTATCTGCTGCTTACTGCCACTGCATCCAGACTATTTTCTGTGCTTTGTTCTGAGGTCATTTAACCTGTAGCAGGGTGCTGGAGGTACCATTGTATCAAATTGAATACAGAAAGGAAGAAAAGCAGGATAAAGACAACATCACCCTCCTTTAGTCTTTCACCAAGCTAGATACAAGTCCAAAAATTATTTATATTCTTTCTCTTAATCTCTCTTCATTGCAAAGGTGTTCTTAGAAACATGCATCAGGAATGACCATCATGAAATATGCATCAGGATTAATGTGAGATTTGAGATGAGCACATATGTACATGAAGCTTAACATCTGTATGCAGAGTATTCAGAAATTTCCCCATTAGGTAAATGAGGCAAGAATGCTTCTTTCTCCAAATCTTGAGTCTGATTTACAGGTGAAAGAAGAAAAAAAATAAAAAAGATCACAACTAGCACTGTAAGTACTTTCCCTCACTGTAGATGAACCTGTGCATTAGTGACAAAAGTGTCTCCCTCTTGAATACGTAACACATGCTTTCCAGCCTGCAAGTTTATGCTCTCTACATCCCTCCCCATAACCCTTGGTAAAAGGAAAACAAATGAAAAGTCGACAAAGGCCAAGCTGCTGCTGCACACTCAATAGCTGTTTTTTGTGTTCACTTCATTACATGCTAGGAACAGCTGTTTGAGCCCACCACAAAAAGACCTGTTTGAAATAGGTGAAGACCAGAAATATAGCACTCAGTTTTCACACCGTATTCCTAAGTGAAAGGGGACATAAGTATAAATAAGGAAATTAATAAGCCCAAACCTTAAAAGGTAGCAAACAATTCAAAACTGAAACCCTGAACTACATTCAGAACTGGGAAGCAGTCTCCAGGTTTAATCAGGGATTAATCAGAAGAACCTGAACACTTGCACAGCTGTTCAAAATCCAGATCCAAATGCCATAGTCAGTCCCAGCTGATTATTATATACGGTGGCTGGTCAGTCCAGCTTCCTACAAACTTTATGAGCTAAAGTATTGGCCAGGACTATAGTCACTGCTAACCCCATCGCAAGAAAATACCAAGATCATAAATATGTTTATGGCCTTTTATTTGCAGTCTATAAAACCAAAAGAGCTTTATAACACAAATGAAAATAATTGCACAATTACCTTTCTCCTGGGTAGGTTCCAAAAAACAAAACCCAACAAAAAAGATAAAACAACAACAAAACCCTAATGCCATTTAAATGCTTTTGTCTAATGTTCTGTATTGCCTTTCTGCTTGCCACAGAACCAAGTAGGACAAAACCAAAAGAATTAGCAAAAACTTTTCTTTCCAATTCATGTTGCCAGTTGTCCCTTCTGAATCTCACCACTGAGGTTTCTCATCCAACCTTATTTTTCTTGTGACAAAATTTACCTGAAGTCTTCAGGAAACAATACTAGTAATAAAGGCGTGGTCCAAAGACTTAAGTTTATTCTTTTAAAAGTAATAAGCTTTAAAGGCTTATACCAGTTGTGGTGTTTTCTTTCACCTTGAAAAAGCCAGTATGTCCTCAAAAGTTCATTTTCTCTACCCATCAAATAAAAATAATAAAAACAACAACAAAAAAATCCTATTTCAGTGATATTGTGTCTGGAAGCAGCAAGGGAAAGCTGCTCCTTAGTGCCCTCCTCTTAGAGCAAGGCTGGCAGAAGCAGTGGCACGGCACATGGAGCAGCAGATCACAGCCAGCCCGGGGACCTCCTGGCAAGTCTGGGGTCACGCTGGGAAGTCAAGTCCACAAGTCAAGTTCAGATACACAGCTACGCACATGCGTAGCTATAGCATAGCTGACACAAAGACTAGGATTCAAGGCAGCTCCTGAGCAATGGTAGGGAGACTGTGTCTCCTACAGCTCTTTCTCACAAGAGTGTGATCCAAGACCATAGAGCTTCATCATTTGCTTTTCTATGACTTTGTTGTTCCAAGTCCATCTTTTTCAAAATCTCCACCTCCTGTAAATTAACTCAACAGATGTAGAAGTTCATTTATATTGAATATTTCCAGTACCGTAAATCATCACATGTCCACTTTTCACTGGTTTCTCTAAACATGTTTGTTTTGGGGGAGATAGAGCTTACTTTGGAACCATGTGTGTCATTGGGTTCTGTATTATACTGGAAGAGTTGCTGAAAGATCAAGAAAGACTACATTGCATATCTATTACTTGTTCTGACCTAATAGATTACTGTCCTGGTTTCAGCTGGGATGGAGTTAATTGTCTTCCTAGCAGCTGGTACAGTGCTATGTTTTTGAGCTAGGTAGGAGAAGAATGTTGATAACGAACTGATGTTTTCAGTTGTTGCTAAGTAATGTTCAGTCTAAAGTCAAGGTTTTTCAGCCTTTGATGCCCAGCCAGCAAGAAAAGTGCAGGGGCACAAGAAGCTGGGAGGGAACACAGTCAGGGCAGCTGACCCAAAGTGGCCAACGGAGTATTCCATACCATGTGACGTTTTAGGAACTGCAGTGGGCGCATCGCGGCTCGGGGACTTCCGGGTTGGTCGGTCGGCGAGTGGTGAGCAATTGCGTTGTGCATCACTTGCATCCTCCAACCCTTTTATTATTACTGTTGTCATTTCATTAGTGTTATCATTATCATTATTAGTTTCTTCTTTTCTGTTCTATTAAACTGTTCTTATCTCAACCCACGAGTTTTAGTTCTTTTCCCAATTTTCTCCCCCATCCTACTGGGTGTGGGGGGGAGTGGGTGAGCGGCTGTGTGGTGCTTAGTTGCTGGCTGGGGTTAAACCACGACAATTACATTTGAAATATAAACTGATTAATTTATTAATGTATTGACATTCACATAACCAATTTTATGGAAAGAAAGTCACACCACACTGCAATTGTTTTACCTCATACTAAAGGATTTACGTGCTTATTTTTCATTGAAGTGCACGTTTACTTGTTCTCTGTGGCTTTGTGTAACAATTAAAAACAATGGCAAAATTATAAAACAACCAGCTGATTCTTATGGTTTAAAAACACACAGTAATTATCTTATCAAAGATTAATGCCATCAACATAGTGACTGGAATTCCTGGAAACTTCATGAAACAGATATGTACCAGGGCTAGTCTAAAACTGGGGTCTTAAGGTTTACCTTTACTGCTAATATCAACAGCAACAATACATTCATTGAAGTTTTACGTAGTTATCCTTAGGCTCAGTGTAAACATCCTCCACCCAGCTGTGGCCAAAAGATGAACAAGAATTTAGAGTGAGTAACAAATGTGATGGAAAATAATATGGACCATAATTTAATATCAGTATGACATTTTTATATGTATGAAATATGTAAAATATTATATGATATATCTAACATGAAATTTTCCATGAATACTGGAGAAATTGCTGGGGTGAGAAACTGAACTTTAAAAAAGTTTAGGAAGAGTCATGTTAAAAGTATGCCACATAATTATATGGAGAAGAAAAAGTCTTGCTGTTCATCCCAGCTGCTTTAAACAGAAACATGGATAGGAAAATTAGAAATGTGTATTAATAAAGCACTTCTTCACATAGTAGATAACATTCATTTGCGTCATGGAGAAGTTATGCCATTTGAAATGGCTGAGAGCATCCTGGCTGACCTCTAGTTCTTTCTCCAGAAGAGTGCACCCCTTTTGTGGATACAAGTCCCAAATGTTTGTCTTCAGTATATTAGGGTGTTAGAAATGGCATTAAACACCTGAGACCCATGTGTCACAGGTCACAGAAAGTGGTAACCAGGGGAAAGTCTAAAAAAAAACATTTGAAGAACTGAAAATAATGAAAAAAAGCCAACTACACTTCCTGTTTGGTATTCAATCCAATTTCTTATTCTTAAATACAAGGTTATCACTCAGAATTGTAGTCAATTTTTACTTGTAAAAAAGCTGCTTTTTTTTGTACCTTCCCTTGAGGTGTTCAGTGTTTGTCTGCTCATGTGTCAGAACACACAGTGTTGCAATTTAACCCCAGCCAGCGACTAAGCACCAGGCAGCTACTCACTCACACTCCCCTCCCAGTGGGATGGGGGAGAGAA
>VYZV01016297.1:0-13922 GCA_013401275.1 Pandion haliaetus
GTTTTGACTGTTCATTTATTAACCATGTACTATCTACTATTGTTTTTAATACAATGAAGTCTTTTTGTAAAGAAGTTGCACTTTTCACTTCATCTGCTGCTGCTGTGATCTCCTTCATCAGCTTCTATTCATCCCAGCCTGTTTCAGTATGTGGCCCCAAAAGTTTTGCTTATTTTTCCGGATTTCATAGGCCAGCATTTGAGACTTACCTCTTCTTGACAGTGTGTATGGCTGGAAGCAGCTTCCCGCTCACTCATACCATCTACTGCTCATCCCATTACACAGTTCCCAAGTGTCATTATCATAGAAGCATGTGTTCTGAAACACATTTCGTGTTACGTTGTTTCATGACTTCTTTCAAATATGCATACATTCAGCACAACTGAAATGCTGAGTTGGGTGGTCCCTACTGCTTTGTGGTAGAGGCAAGAGCAAAACATCATGTGTGATTTCAACACCGTTAAGTTGTTTAGTGATAATCCAGAAGTGATGTGGCTGAATCAGCATTATCTCCACTGTAAGTGGTTTCTGGTGTTAACTCTTCTGTTGCCTATCACCATGTACAGATCATAGACAGAGCAATTCCCTATTCTGTCGTCTCTTTTAACTGGCGATGCCTACAAAAGTCTGTAGAGGCATTGTATCAAGAATGGCAGCAGCGTCTCTTCCTCAGGGAATACTTGTCTTTGCTTTTCCTCTAGATTTCAATGATACATAATAAAAATACAACAGAAATGATTAAGTTTGATAGCATCTTTGACTCAGACTGTCTTTATTATCCAGACTAATTATACTACAGGATTTCACTCTCCTACTCAGACTGCTTTAAAACTTCTCCAGCTGGGCATGTTCCTCATGCACAGCATCAGATGATAATACTGTCTCCAAATCAGTTGGTACTATCATTCAAATAGCAGCTTCCTGATTCAAACCTAAAACCATAGCAGTTTTCTCATTAATTATAGTAACAATTTAGAGGAGATTGCTGTTGCACATTACAGCAGTACACATGAATTAAAACATCAACAAAACACAGTTGTGTTTAGAGTTTGGTAGTAACAGACGGGTGTTCGCATGCAGCTATTTCCTAACAAATGTCTGAACTCTTTTCTGCTTTACATAGCAGAATTGCATACTATTTAAACCAGAGCTAAACTTACCCAGAATTCCACCCAAATATCTGAACTGTTTGCAGCAAAGACTCAAAGCTAATTTTCACTCACTTATTCCCATATAGCTCTGCTGAAGCTAATAGGGTTGTATAGGTCTGACCAGAATTTGGCTTCAATTTTCTGAGCACATCTGTTCACTTCATGACAGCCATTTCTTTGTGGGTTATGTCAGTTAGAACAGAGCCAGATGCTGATCCCTTTCTCAAACCAACTTATTTTTTGAGTGATCCCTCTGATACAAGCACTTTGTTTTTACTAAAGAAAAACCAACCTACACGTGACAGTGACACACCATAGGAAAATGATCTGTTACATTCTCTTTATCTATTCCTTCCCCTCAGCCATCAAAAACCCTGTTAGGTACAAACAGTGTCACTTGGCACTAGTTATGTGCTATTAAATCCTGAAGGAAGGTACAACACAGTTTACCTCTATGGTAGGGTAAATCCTTGTTCTATTGCTAGATGCTCCTAAGTTATATGCTGGCAAGGCAAGCTTCACCATCTGCTAGGGAAACCTGGCAGAAATGGACAAATAGAAGATATTCTTAATCAATATATCCCCTTATTTCTTCTCTTCCCTCCTTCCATAGACTCAGATCTATGCCAGCACCATCCACCTGTGCTGGTTACTGCAGGATTTCTGGCTCAGGAGGGGACACAGATGCCTTGAACCACTAAGTAACTACCCCTTGCATATTTTTTATATGCTGAGGGCTCCATGCCTATGCACCTGGTTTGGGATAACACATTTTCATTCAGCTGTTGATGACTCTGAATCCAGTTGAGAAAACAGCTCATTTGAATTCTCCATAGCTTGTTTGCTTCTGCATCTAATTTATTACCTGATCACCTCTAATTAGAACAGTTGCAATGGAAGAGTTGTTTTGTTCTATGTAGTTAACAATTATTTCCTCCCAGTCAGGACACAAGACCTTTCCTAGTGGGGTGATTTGCAAGAAAATATTGAAAATTAAGGTTTGTTCGCAGATCAGAAGGGAAAGGTTAATGTAAAAAATTTAAAAAACAACATTCAGGTTTTCTGCTACAGGAGGTTTCAGAGTAGTCAAAAGATTTTAGTTTTATATTATTTTTCTGGTATTGTTAGCACTTTTTATTCCCAGCATTATTTTCCAAAATACATGGTTTGCTGTAATGATAATGTACTTCTTTCTTCTTTTTTTTTTTTTCCTGATCTTCTTCTATAATCATAGCCAAATTTGCCTACAGATTCATGGGCTTCAGACCCCCAAGATTTCTCAGTGTGAACTATTATATTTTTGCCTTACAACAAAATTATAGGAAAAAAGGTACTATCATTTTACTTAAGAAAAACTATATGTGACAAACAAATGCACAGTGTTTGGGGCATTATCACCATTTTCTTAAAGCTATATGTTGTTTGTACAGGGACTGTTGCTGTTGTCATGGGTGGAGACCAATAGCACAGAGGAAACAATGCTGCTAGTTTAGAAATTTTTGTTTGAAAGCATAAACAGAAATGTGCACACAAGCAGGAGGCAAGATGAAGCACTCTTTTTGGTTAAAAATAAAAGAAAATAAGAGTAGTTGTTTGAGTTCCACTAAGTAATAATAATTACATTTAAAGCACCTCTGTAGGCTACCAGCTTTGAAGTGTGCAGAAAAAAAAGTAATGACTGATAAGTGTTTGCGAGTGTTCAGTTTGTAATGGCCAGAGAGATAACTCAGCTTAGTTTGATACTAAGGACTTATTATCTCTCTTTCAGTTCTGTGTCCAGTTGTACACTAAAATTATACATTTAGAAAAAATTCTTTTGCTACTTGTATCCTTGAGCATCACAAATAAATGTCACTGTACCTCAGTAATTTAGGTATCATTATACAATTAGCTGAAGTGCTTGCTTGCATAATTGTAAATCAGCTGTGTGGTTTTGAGTTGCATGTTGCACTTGTAACTTGTAACTGATTTGTAATATAGCCAAGATGAGAGATGGTGTCTCAGTTCTCTGCTCTTCTCCTATTAGCTCTGAAACAAAATTAGACTTATTAGAAACAGTAGAATGTCATTAGGCAGCTTAATTAATCAAATTTACTTAAAGTATCTGAAGCATTATTCATCTAGCAGATGTATTATGAGGATTAAAATGAATCTAACATCATAACTTCCAGCTTGTACCTCATACCTTTCTGTTAGTCTGGCTCAGCTTTGAATTGGAAGATTTGATTTAAACACAAAGATCTGAACTCAAGTCAGGTACAACATTTTCTCTAAACCAGCTGTCTTCTGGCTGTCTCTGAGCAAAAGGATTTTCTTTTTCTGGGCTTGCTACTGTAAGACTCCTTTGACTGGGTTTCATCTACCCTTGGGTAGATGGCTTTCATCTACCCTACCACCTATCAGACCTCTTTCCAACCCCTGTTTTATTCTTCAGGATATAGCAGGATTTCAAACTGAAGTCCCAACTCATAAATCTGCAGAGCTCCGTTGAAGTTAGTGGAGCAACATCAACTCGCATTAGCTGATGGCCTGGTCCTCTGTAAATAGGAAAGTCGGTTCTCAGCCTTTGTGTCTTGTGTGCTGCGTCTGGTCTGTCTCACGTGGCATCGTGTCCCTGCAATCAGCTCAGGGGGGGCCAGGATCAGCTCTTAGCCTTACCTCAGACATAAGCCAACCCCTGAGAGAACGATCAGCCACATTCACCTTGCTGTCAAATAGTAAACCTCATTCTCAGATGTTAACAATAAACCTTCCCTGCTAAGGGCAGGTGTATAACCTGACAGTGTACATAATATATGTGAGTTTGTTGCTCAAATCACAGAATTAATGTGAGTAGATCCAGCTGTTTGTTCAGGCTGCTGGGACCTTCACCCATGAAAGCCCCTGGTTCTGTACCCAGTGCACCAACAATGTTAGAAGCTGTCTCAAATGCAAGAAAAAGTGAGAGGTGAAGTTTGAAAGTTTAAGGATCAGCATCAAAAAGCTCCCACAAAGAGGCCTGCCCACAGCAGCAAGCAATTCATACTTAGGCAATGGTGTTGCACATTGCTAGGGCTTCAGGGTGAGATTGTCTTTTATCCCAACACATTTCCCTCACCATTCCAGATGAAATGCCAAGTCTTGAACGAAGAGCAGGCAGGTGATTAAATCATGTGTAGGTGATTATACAACTAGTGTACTCAAACTTATGTCCGCTCACAAGTTTTGCACAGTAGCTAGGTAATGTGCACTGCATTATCACCTCTGCCTCTACCTTTCTCAAAAGAAAAGTATTCTTTATAAATTATACTAGCTGCCACATCCTTTTGGTTCATATTAACTGATTTGTGAACCAACCAAACTAGACACAGCTAGACCAACATCAGCATACTGCATAAGCACAGTGTTTTGCAGGAAATTGCTACTTACATTAAGGTATGGAGTTTTCATGATTTTAAGTTCCAGTCTTTAATTAAAAGCAACAAGGATTAGCAACAAGAAAAAAACCTGTATATTTTTAGCATATTCATGTTTATATTCCATGTAATCTTACTACTTGCTAATATGCCAGTACTGTTGCTTGTTATGTCAGAAAAATCTATGGGATTTTTTTGCTTCTTACCTTTACTTCTACTTATTTTCTCTTCAGTACTACCCTCTACTTTCACTGGAATTGCTCCTTTGTTTCTTTTTTTAACGGACAATGACAATTCTCCAAGCTGCTGAATCGATCTATATGGTGCCTCTTTTTTTCTCACCAGTTTCAAGAGACCCTCATGGAGCCTTGCATAGAGAAGTTAAAATACGAGTTTCTTCCTCTTCTTCTTTCAAATTCATGTAGAATTAGTTACACTTGTCCCTGCTATAAGCCTGGGAAGAGGATTTCTGGTAGGGCTGGGAGTCCTAGACAATTCTCCTAAACATTGTCTGGTTCTATTTTCCCTTTTTGAAATCAAATTAATTAGCGGCAACACACTATTTTTTCCTGTCTTTGCTTTATCTTGTCAGAATTTCCCATTTAAAGTTCTTGATTCCTAGATAATGAAGCAATAACTTTCAGTTTTAGAAAATGTTGTTTCTTTGGGAGAAAAATAAGTTGTTCTTCTCTCGAACTCAGAATAACCTGTGGGTGGCCCTGGATTTTCTCCAAGATCTGCTGAAGATGAGATAAAACAGCCTGACCACTGCAAGAGGAAGAAAGTGGGTGAGAGGGAAACATAAAAATTTGGATTTTCAGATATAATTGCATGAGGAAAACTAGAGTTAAACTTTGCCACTGATCCTCTCCTTTGATTCAGTAGCCCAAGATAGTATGTGTTCCCAACTCAGTATTTCTTCTCTGCTATAAGTCCTTCATTAAATAAAACCTTGAAAATAATAAAGCATTTTACTTATTATTCAGCATTTTTAAACTTTCTTCATACAAATAGACAGAATTATTTAACATTATTTGCTGTAATTTTGCTGCCAGTATGGAACAAGGCTGGTTTTGACTGCAAACATTTGGTGCCTCATATTTAGATATTACAAAATCAAATTAGCTTAAGTCAAGCTCTCTTTTTATTTATCCCTTCTGCTTTCCACAGTGTGCCCAAAGCCAATGGTGGAGAAGAATGTCCAGGTAAATAGCGCTCACTTTGATCCATGTGTATTTTTGATGTCCTTACAGACAGAGTGTTTCTAAAATTAAAAATGGAACTTTTTCTATGCAGGCAGGATATTATGCAACAAGACCCTAAATACATCTAAACACCACATCTGCTAAAAAGTGAAAGAAATGAAAAAGTGAAATCTGGCATCATCGATGCCAACAGAAATGTTACTATTAATTTTAATGAAGTCAGGGTTTCTTCCAAAGATTAAAACATTGGATATGTGTTTTCATTTTCATGACTCCCAAAATATACTCCAGAACCACATACTGCTGCTGCTTCTCAAAATTTCAAACCAAACAAAATTGGGGTGTGGATATGTTTGAACCGGTACCTCAGACAAGTTCAGGTGCTACAACAACAGATCTATTCATTCAAGAGGTCCTACTCAGTATTTGAACAATCTCTGAAGCAAAATTCCACATTATGGGACAATTTCTATAATGGAAACCTATATCTGATATCCTGAGTATTTGTAATTTTAAGTCGCTCAGATTATGTCACACAGTTTACTCTTTCTGCACTCATCACACCCTTCTGCAGAGAGACTCGTATGGTTACCCAGATCCTTACAAGCCTACAGCAACCAGGCTACGCTCCTCAGAGCCTGCATGTCATTTTGAGAGAGGCCCTTAACATTTACTAACCCTCCTGTCACAGCAAGCTCGCTGCCTGATCTGTCTCATCAAGAGATCAAATGAGCACTGGGGAAAGGGATGTTGGGGGAGAGAAGGAATACTAAGATTTAAAAGCCAAGTGGAACTTCATAGAAAACACAACCCCAGAAAGAGCTGGAAATGTAAATTAGTTCACAGTTCCTTACAACACAGCTAGTACAAGCGTGATGAAAAGAATAAGCCTAAGACTGCTCTTCCCACTGATGAATATACTACAGTAACTCGTTACTTACCACTGGACTCCCAAATCCAGCAGAAATGATGGGCTCACAGGCAAACCTGGAGCCTTTGAGGAATGTTTAAAGATGTCTGAATTAGACAAAACATGTTTAAAATCTCATGAGGGCAGACCTCACCCCACTGAACACCTTTAGAAACCTAGGCATAAATTATTTCAACAAATGTCAGCTGCTGGAGGCCAAAGGGGATTTTTTTTTGCGGTATTTTTATGAAATATTAAGTGTCATTTAGTGTAACTCTATGATCTTGCTTGCTTGACTGACTTCAAGGGATTAACTTCTGTTCAGGAATACTCTCTGGGATTGAGGAAAAGCCAGCCAGTGGACTAATGTGCAGCACACTACCAGGTCTATGTTGGAAGTGTGAACTATCTGGGCCCAATGACATTTGAATAAATTTAACTGTGCAGTTCTGTAGATAAATCCATCTTATTCTGCCTTGTGGACTGGTAGCCAGCATGTGAGAAAGGAACTTAATTACCTGAATAGGCTGACTAGAGGAACATAAGACAATGGTATATGTAAGAGTTATAAAATAAAGTGTCTTTTACACTATGGGTGTTTGAACAGAAAAATAAAGGGGTAATCAATGTGTAGATGAGAATCTCTGGTTCTGTGATTTAGGGGAGAAATGGTGTGCCAGGCACAAAAGACTCCTAGAGGACTCTGACTCATTTCCTAAAAGCTGACCAATTTCCTGACAGACAAAACCATACAGAATGATATGTTTATTATTTTGGCTACAACTATTTTCTGTGCTATTTAAAGTAAAGGATAGCTGTGGTTAAAGTGTCTTAGAAAAATCTGGATGTCTCCTTTCAACTAACAGAAGCCTTGGAGAGTGCATTGTAAGTCCAGCGCACCTAAACACTCTGGGAGAGCATAATCCTGAACTGTGGCGAAGCCCAGCTACCATCACTAGTCCTGGGAATCAGGTGAGAAGTGAAATGTTGCAGACAGGGAGCCTGAGAGTTACTGCCTGCTCAAGAGAGCCTCAATAGCACATTGGTATAATACTTCAGAATCTCATGAGCATCTAGCCAGTGCTATGGCATGACTAAAAATGCCTTTATTGTTTTATTAACCACCCCATCTTTAATTTAATTGTTCCCATAGGGGTAACTGCCCTTAGAAAATGTATTTGTGTATGTTTTCAAGTTGGATGTTAAAATACTAAAAAATCCAAAAGAAGCGTTCATTTCCAGCATCTAATGCTTTCACCTACTTTGATTTTGTAAGCATGTAGGGGATCCCTATAAAGAAAACTTTCCTCAAAAATATATATTGTAAAAAAATGCATTTAGCTGAGATAGGTCACAGAGGACCTTCACTGGTTGTGAAGTTCAGGTGCATTTTTTTTCCATGTCTAGTATTTCCTAAAGCTTTATAAGCATCCAAACTGTATTTTACTTCATACTAAGATGCTGGCCATATTAAGCTTTTTATTTGGATACACTGCTCTTGCTGACGTGTGCTACTAACCAGTGCACTGGTGATAGAACTCAGTAAGGGCTGTTTGTACTAGGATCTTTACTTCTGTTGCTCTCTTAATAGTGTTATACACCATAGCTATACTTTACATCCAATTTAACACATAATACTGTTGTATTGAACTATTACAATGAATACTGCACTTCATCTTCATGGCATACCCCAAACACATCATACAGTGCAGCACATAACTGACAGGTATGTACCTACACTCTCTACATAACTCCACTATTAACTAAAAAATCCATACTTAGAGGATTGTATTCTGGATTTAGTAAAAAGTAATCAGAAAGCTATTGGGTTTTACCTATAAATTAACTCACATACTTTTTTATTTATTTTTGTATTCTTAACTGTGACCAACTTTTACTATATTCAGGTCAGAAGGCAGCTTGATAGATATAGAAATGGTACGTTTTGTATTCTTCCACTGCAACTATGCAAAAATATTATCAGGCAATCAATTTTTTCATTAAGCAGGCCATAAATATTCTTCCATTTTCCACTATCAAGATATTATAGTCTTTAACAAGAGAAAGTAATTTCTTACTGGTTGTGCAAAAGCAAGCTCACCTGTTTATATTTACTTTTTCTTTAATATTTTATTTTTCATAATAAAAAAATACTTTGACCCTGTTAGAGAAACAAGGACCATCTACCTATTGTTGTGTGGCAGTAAACACACACACGAACTGAATCCAAAGGTGATTAGTGAATGAAGGAGGAATCTGGTGCCTTACTGTATACCCGCCTTGTTCCTAAGGCTGTGAAAGTTCCTTGCATCTGTACCTGCACACACACGTGCAGACAGACCTGCACGCACACATGTAGATACACACGCACACACAAACCCCCATGTACGTATGCACATATCTAAACTCTGTGGTGCCATTGCTAGGTCACCCCACAATAAGCACTAATAGTAAAGGTAAATTCCAAGTGTGGGTTGGAAGCAAGGTGTGCTTTTATGCACCTTAACATCCCAGAGAGGGATGTTTAGGCATGAAGGGATTATGATGTGCTGCAAGACTTGCCACTTATGTTAGCACCAGGACAGAAACCAGGTCCCTGATTCCCCAGAGCACAACACGTCTGTCCCACAAATGCATCTGTGCTTTACCATAACGGCCACTACTCTCTGGAGAGGTAATCAAAAGGATGGGTTGCTGGGAAGATCAGGCCTATTCAGATCTCTCCTACAGGGCTCACAACCAGTTTCAGTGAAAACAAGTAGTTTTCCAAAACACATTGGCTATGTACCAAGCTAATGGCAAAATACCAGAACTTTAATTCTGCTCCGACCTTTCTATAGCACACTTCACAACTGGCTGGCCACTTCTTAGGAAAGGATGCTATGCATTTATGTAGCAGATGTCAGAGGCAGTATTATCGCTGATAAAATAGCATTGCTAGAAAGATGATGAAGCATAAGTGAGTAAGAGAAAGGATCTCTTAAGGGTCGCCTCTTTCTCCAATCCAAGATGGAGGACTTTCTAGGCACATTGAATTGTAATTTTGTCCTTTGAGAATGTTTGGCTATCCCAGATAAAATAATTTGTAAATCAACTAAAAATGCAATGGAGGGAAAAAAGTACCAAGCAAACAAACAAAACACCCACAAAGAACCTGCACTTGTACATTGATAGTCATTAATCTTGATTATCTCCCAAGCTGCATGCATTTTGTCCTGGCTCTACAACATGACTAAGCTCAGATGGCCAGAGTCTTCCCTACCTGCAGACAATGTACAGTGAGTGTAAAATAGCCACCAGCCAGCCAGTCGTTACCCTTTTCCTCCTGCTTTCTCTTTTAGCACTGCACCACAGATATTGATTTAATTAATGAAGTAAAAAATGTTATCATTATAAAAGAAAGTGATTAAAAAATGCCAACACTCATATTTACTCGTGTATCTTTCTGTATAGATCAGTGAACGACATCCAGATTTTTTTTATAAAAGTAGATAATGTCTTTTGCAACATAGTTTCTCCTTTGTTGAAACATTATACTGCATCTTGGTTGTTCCGTGTTAATACGTATTTCAGCAGCTTTCATTTTGTAAGGTATTCTTGCACAAAGAACAGTGTTCAGGTCTGTTCTGTATTTGCGAGCTAATTTACACAAGTGCCACAGAAAAGCTTCCATTTTCCCTGAATCTAATGCATTGGTCAGAGTACATACTTCGGGGGGGTTGGGGGGTGGTTAGCCATATTTCTTCCAAAATGCATACCTTAAAGTCATCATGATTCCTAATTAGATGAAATATAACGAGACATATAATTACTTTCTTTGCATCTGTTCATACATACACGTTTCCTCATCAGTAGAGATTCCATTACTTGGCCTTTAAATGTGGAAGTTTTTTAATTAGAAATTAAATGCTCTTTTTACTTCACTTACTTTTAGTTGCTTTTTTATATATATATCACTATGCCTTCAGTTTTTCATATATATGTCTTTTCCCTTGATTTTTTGAAGCCTGTCATTTTCTGTGGTGGTTTCTAAGATAAATATTCCCTCTGGAAAAGATCGCAAACATCAAAGCACAGCACAGAAAATTTCAAAAATTACAGGTATTTCTCTATGTCTGAAATGATCTGTTGGGTTTCCTGCTTATAATGAGTAAGAAGAGGACATGTTCCATTACTGCACTCAGTGTGAAAATAGGGCATATCCCAGAGCACATATTCTTTATATTTAACCAAAACCTGACATTTTAAAAAGGAGATGATTCCTTAAAGATTTTATGTACTAGACATGAGGTCCTTCACATTATTCCCCATTACTGACTTTTTTAACATCCCTTGAAACACCAGACTTAAATAGGAAACTTTCAATGAAGTTTGTGCATTTTATTTCTCTCACATTCACTTGTGTACAATCACATTAAAAGCTGAAAGAAGCATGAAAATCAATGGCATCCATGACTTCTGTGCCAGTTGTGAGAGCATTCTAGCTCAAGCTACAAGACATTTTAAAAAGCAAACAGATGCCCTCTTTCTCTTTATTCCTTCAGTGTTCCTCACAGTGTCTTCTATTAGGGGAGGAAATTGATTTTCTAGTTTCTTAGCTATTCCAAAATTAAAAAAAATAACACTAGCACAGAACAAATGCAGAATGTCAACATTTTAAATTGAAAATTCAAAAAATTTCTATGGCACAAGCAAAGGATTGCTTGGTTTGATATTTAAGTAGGGGTTTAGATTAAAAATTATTTTAATTAACAGAAAAACTACTCAAATGAAAATTCCAAATATATAAATTTAAAAATGCCAAAACTTAGTTTGTAACTATTTTAGTATATTAAAAAAAAAAAGGTGATGCTTAAATCAAGTGCCTTAGGGTTGCCAAATATGTAATTTATTTGGACTTTCTTTGGTCCAGCTTATGTGAACTAACATATTCAACAAAGGTGCTGTAGCCCATTAAGATATTTCAGTCCTTCAGCTGTTTCTTGCAAAATCAAATGGATTACAATATCACAACTCAGCCCATTTTTCCATCTCAAATCTTAGTTGAAAGTGTAACTGAAGGAGGTATTGTACTAAAACACCTAAGTGCTAATCACTGCAAGGCACTTACTAACTCACTTGGAAATGGTGCAAAGATTTCTGAACAGGAAGCACAAAGCTGAATTTTATTGCCACAGTGACAAGGGCTTGGCTACCATTAAGTCACTTCTGTGTTGGAAGATGAGAAGGGAGAAGAAGCAGCTGAGAGAAGAAACTAGTAAAAAATAGTAGAAGAACCCAGCTACTCACTGCAGCAGCTGATAACGATTCCTTCTAGAAGCTACAGTTTCTGCCATCATCTCCTAAGTGCCCAAAGCAGGGCACCATGCCATGCCATTGCCTGCCTCAGGAGCAGCATCAGCAGCCAGATAGGCTTTCCAGGACACTGCTGTAGACACAGTCATTTTGTTGCTGCCAGCCCTCTCCCTTCACAGGAAACCACAAGCCTTGTTTTTAGAGTTGGCTCAGCATTCGTTTCTACTCCCTCTGCTTAGGAAGTGGGAATGTGTCACTGAGGGGCACGTAGACAGATAGAAAACATTAATTTCTTAAAACAAAGCAGCTGTTTGCTTCCAAGCATAGGGTAGAGTCACCTTATAAACTCAACACTGTTTATAATTTCATGACAAATGATGCCTGCCTGTGCAGCCCATGTCTGCCGAAGCTGATGGCTCAGTTGCCAGGATTCCAGTTCTCCGTTCCCCAGCAAATGTGCTTGGCTCCATATTTCCACCTTCACTTTTCAGTGTACATTTATATTTGTTCCCACCTGTGATGGAACTAGATTTCCTTGCAAAGGGCAACAGCTTCCATAAAGTGGAAATATTTCTCAACATGATTAATTATCTGTTCACTCACAGGCCTTTTCCAGATGGCCTCCAATCTGCAAGATCATGAACAACTTTGTCTTGCGACGTTAAGTGTACTATAGCTAAGCAGGCAGTCTTCTTTCCCTGGCAATATCAGACTCAGATGCCTACTCTTCTGGCACATTTCCTTAATTGTTACATATTGGTACCTGCTACAGTAATGATGTGTGTCAGGCACATGAAGCTGCAAGCTTCAGGGTATTTATCGCAGCAATTCTGAAATATTTTGTCTTGCCAACCTCTTAGAATTAGATCATGACAATTGCATTTATGTAAAGAGTAAAGCACATCTTCAGTCTTTACCTTTTTATTACTAACCATTCTCTCTCTGTTTTCTTCCTGCTGCAGATATTGCATTGATGCAGCAGAGACTGTTACATTTTCCTGATGTAGGCACATTCTATCTGTTTTATAGGTTCAGACCTATGGATATCTACATTGCTGTGACCCATATGAGTTGTGATCCTTAGTGTATCATAGTGATGATATCCTCCATTTTTTCAAAGATGGGATAAAGAGGCAGAGTATATAATCTAGAGTCCCTAATCAGGGAGGAAATGGACATTTCCATCTGAAGATATCCTCTGACCCAACAATGGCTGCCAAATACATCTGTCCCTGTAAATATTTTCTATTTCTAGTACTGTTTGGACACTGGGAGGTATCAGAAATAATAAAGGTATTTATTAGGCACAGATCCACAGGAAGCACTTAAGGACATGTAGGCAGTTGAAACCAATTCCTGTTGTCTACCAGCAAAACAAAGGGTCTTTTATTAAGAAGTGTGTCTTTGGAAACATTTATTATTCAGTGTGCATTCTTAAATATTTAGTTACACACAACAAAAAAATTATATAAAGAGTTTAAAACAAGCAGAAAAACAAAACACCTTTCTCCTACTACACATAAACCAGCTGCTTCTCCATCTGGTGCATCCTGTCTGCTTCACAGCTCCAACCATATTTGCCTGAGAGCTGACTTTACTGAGGTTCCTGAATACCTCTGTTTCTTACTGAGGGCTTTATGTATGGAGTTATCCCTTTATCTGCCTATGCTATACAATTTCTCCCATAAAAGATGACTTCAAACATGTATGTTTGTTAGCTTAAGAGTATATTACTCTACTTTTTCCTATATGCATCAAACTCCAGTACTGTGGTAAAAAACCAAACACTCCCCCCCACCACAAAACCCTCAGAAATAGGCAATGGAAATTGGTTTTGTCATTTTTATTTAGTTTTATATGTTTTATACTTCCATATAAAAATCTGATTTGATGTAAATTTGGGCTTCTTATAAAAAACAAATGCATCAACTTGAAAACTGCATGTCGTGGTTTAACCCCAGCCAGC
>VYZV01016300.1:6858-22366 GCA_013401275.1 Pandion haliaetus
CCCTGAGGAAAGAAGCGGCAACGACGATGCGTGGCGAGCTGACTCAACCCCCATCCCCAATTCCCTGCGCCGCCGGGGGGAGGAGGTAGAAAGCATCGGTAGTGAACTGAGCTGGGAAGGCGGGAGGGGTGGGGGGAGGTTGTTCTGATGTTTGGTTTCCCTTCCTAATATCCTTGTGTTTTGTTTTCTGTTTTGTTTTGTAGCAAATTAAATTGATTTTGTTTCTTCCCCAAGTTGAGCCTGTCTTTTGCCCGTGACCATAAGTGGGGAGCGATCCCTCCCAGTCCTTGTCTCGACCCACGAGCCTGCCTTTGTATTTTCTCCTCATCCCAACGTGGCCAGGCGAGGGGGTCGGGGGTGAGCGAGCGGCTTCGTGGTGCTTTGTTACCGACTGAGCTGACCTGAAACCACGACACATACACACATAAATATGTTTCTGAATCTGTATGTAAAGAGTGTTTTTGATTTAAATATGCACACAAATATGTACACACAAATACACACGCACACGACAAGGAAGTGGATACCTGACACATACAGGATTAAATTTGTAGTCTGAAATAGAGTGATTATCTTACATCTGAAAGTAATCACAATACATAAATGACAGCACAGGTTGTGGATGAACCATATGAATCTGACATTTTTACATTTTTTTTTTTAATCCATGCAGACCTTTCCTAAGTTCATGTAGCGATTTGATAAAATACTACTGAGATCCTTATTCACAAAAGGAAATTAAGACAATGGCTTCCAGAATACTTTAAGCAGCACCTGCTTGATTAAACCCTTATAATTTCACATAAGAAACATTTCCACATCTATTAAACTCTGCATGTTTTGAATTTTTTACAAGGCAGAGATTGTTAAAAAAGGGAAAAAATTCAAGCATCATTGTTGTTGTTTTAAATATTTTCAGCTGTAAAAATTGTGAAATCAAATTCTGAAGAACAGAAGATTCATTCCATGGGAAGGCTTTTATCGGTAAACTTGACAAATGGGCAAAATTATTGGAACAGATATGGCAAAGCCACTTTGAGGTAGTTTAATGAAAAGTGTATTTTTAAATTATAGCATAGCTCTAAACCCAGCTTTCTTAAGATCAATACAGTACTTAAACAACAACTAAATAAAATCAATGCAACTCACTCAAGTTATTATGCCTAAAATTAGTGACAAGTCAATTGATCTTTTTAATATTTCCTTCTCCAATAACATCTGTAGCTCCAAATATGGCTGGAACAGTGTTCATAGGAGAGTGTGGGAGAGAAGACTCCAGAACCAAGCCAATCAAATGTTTCTGGATAACAGGAAATGGGCAATTTGGGGCCAGAATAGCACAATTTCTACATTTAAGACTCCGTATGAGGTGGACACTGAGGCTGAACTATTTCCTATCACTAGAACAAAATATAATGAATTACTGCAGGGATTTTATAGGAAGAGGCCAGTCAAATTTGAAAATGTTTTGTTCCCACCGCACTACACAATCAATGTTTTCACATTTTTAAGGCAAACAACTCCCTAGCAAGGCTGAGATATTCATTAGGAAAAGTGAGATGTAAGTATTTGAGTTGAACAAATTTGAACATCCCTCCTACACCCACTGAATTTTTTTGCAGCGACAAAAATGCCTGCATTTGAAAATATTCCAGGCTTTCAGGCTGAAACAGATGCAAAGTAGGTGAGAACCAATTCTTTTTGCTGTCAAGAAAAAAGTTTCATGTGCTTTTACTTCTTTTAGAACAACATGGTGGGGTCACATTACAGCAGAACATCTTGTACAGACACCTTAGTTCAGGTAGTAACGTCCGACAACTTGGGAATTTTATGTGAGGCTTTTTTCTAGAATAATTCTAACATGAATTTCAATTAAGTGTTTTTTGATTGTTACCTTTTTATTCTCTTTGAATATCCATACATAATTGGAATTATCATTCCAAATACTGTATTTAGTTTGATCAAATTACAACTAGAGGGTAATGAGTCTCAGGAGAGGACTATAATCTTTATAAAGTCACAGGCTATCAACTTTCAGTTGAAAAATGCTTCACCATATAAAGTTGATATTTTCCAGCTACCCTTCTTCTTTATTAAAATTTAAAAGTACAAACCAACAGCAATCTAGTTTAATTTCAATCCCTGAATAGCAAAGAGTATTTTAAAAAGATTACTTTCTGCTCCCACTGAATTTAGCAAATAAACGTCTGTATTTAACAGCATGATCCTAAAGAAAATGCAAACACTCCAAGCCTTCTCCCTTGAAGTGAATAGAAGTTTTGTATGGTGTACCATAATATGATCAATTTGGGGTTCACCAGTTTCTTTTCTCTAAATTCTTATTGACTTTCATGGAAATCTAGTTATAACTATGAGAGCCATGTCCCTGCCATCTAATCTAGTAGTCTGAATTTAAGAGTCTCTGGAGAGCTTTCAGCCCAGGACAGGAGCATTCCAGGTGTGACATAACTTTATCAAGCAACTTTTTAAATTAATAAGCCAAGTGTATTTTTATGTCACATACACCTTTATAAATTCTTATGCTATTAATTACTGTGTGGCATTTTCAGAGGCAAAGAATACTCCGATACTGACTTGGATGACTCAGAGCTCCTCAAGGGTAATCCCTGTTTCTGATCCTAAGTGACAAACATCAGTAATTGATAGGATTACTTGCAATGATGAAATCAACAGCTAAGGATAAAAATCAGTAGTGTCTACTCAAGATTTTAAAGTATTGATTTATATTCTTCTTTTTTAACCATATATACCATTGTTACTTCCTTTTAAGTGGTCTTTCCACTAGGTAATTTTAACATCTTGGTACTAAAAGCAAACTTTTCCACTTGTCTGCATAACATGAATAAATAAGATCAACACTTTTCTTTCCCTGTTTGGCAAAATTTACACTAGCTTCAGGGAAAGTTCTACATTAATTATAAAATTTCATCTATGCTTAAAGTTATCTGGAGCTTGGCTCTGAGCTACCTTGCCCTTGAGATCTGTAATGTTGGAAAACACCGATTTGGGTGAGATTCACAAAGATACACAAACTCTCTGTACATAAGTTTAATTAGGTTTCATGCTGCCCCTGTTGCCTGCTAAAGCTGCAACAGATGTCAGAGAGAGTTTTGTGTGCAAAGGACAGAATACAGCTCTTTTAAACTTTACTGTTCAAGGTAATCTCTTATACTTCATGGTTTGCTGCCTTTTTGAAATAAGACGTAGTGAAGGAAGTTCTAATACTTTCTCTTCTTAACACTTAGTTTCAAACATACTGGTTATACTTGCATAAAAGTGAGACAAAATGGGTCATCAAAGAACTCTAGCACCTCCCTTATCCCAAAGACCTATACAATCTGGTCTTTGAAATATTTATAGAGGTTTACCTTAGACACTACCAACATTATGTGGCATCAGTATCCAGGATCACTAATTAGCAGTAGCAATTTCCTATGAAAGGAAATGAAGGCACAAATTGGAAATCACTCTTTCTTTTCTCCATGGGTGGTATTTTGCTACAAATGACAATTGAAAAAGACTAAGTTTCAGGGATAAAAAGCCTATTACCCAGATTTGAGACTAGATGATTAAGAAAAATAAAGAATTCAGACCCATTTTGGACTTCATGAAGGAGGATGTCAGAAATAAGAATTTAATAAAGTATCCTGAGCAGCATGGGAAAACTGAGTAAAGACATTAGAATGACTTCAGCAAGTTTACAAAAGAACACTGCTATGATTTTCAACACTGCATGTAATTGAAAAGATGATAGGCAAAATCCAAGCAGACAGTTTTCTAAATGTTGTGGCCAAATACAGGATGAAGAGAGAGAGCCCTAATAGGTATAAATTTATTTTTTTATCTTCTCATTTGTTAAGGATACATTTTACCTAAACATTCTTATTTGAACATCTCCTTCACATTCTAGTAGTTCATGGCTGTGAATCTTTAAACACTGGATCTGGATGTAAACAATGAATGAAGAATCCAAAAACGTGGCAGTCCCTAGGAGAGAGAGGTCCAGACATAGCAGATGCATTATATTCCCTTAACTGATGCTCTGGTTCTGATTACCACTGAACAGCAACTGAGAAAATGCATCCTACACTCTTGGGTCTACAAGGTCAGGAAAACAAAACTTTTATAAACAAAAGCTTATTCTAACATTCTGTGCTGGTTTTGGCTGGGACAGAGTTAATTTTCTTCTTAGTAGCTGGTATAGTGTTGTGTTCTGGATTTGTGCTAAAAACAGTGCTGATAACACAGGGATGTTTTCATTACTGCTGAGCAGTGCTTGCACAGAGCCGAGGCCTTTTCTGCTCCTCACCCCACCAGGGAATAGGCTGGGGGGGCACAAGCAACTGGGAGGGGACACAGCTGGGACAGCTGACCCCAACTGACCAAGGGATATACCAGACCATAGGATGTCATGCTCAGCATATAAAACTGGGGGCAGAAGAGGGAAGGGGGGGACGTTCAGAGTGATGCTGTTTGTCTTCCCAAGTGACTGTTACGTGTGATGGAGCCCTGCTCTCCTGGAGATGGCTGAACATTTGCCTGCAGATGGGAGGTGGTGAATGAATTCCTTGTTTTGCTTTGCTTGCACGTGCGGCTTTTGCTTTACCTATTAAACTGTCTTTATCTCAGCCCACGAGTTTTCTCACTTTTACCCTTCCGATTCTCTCCCCCATCCCACTGTGCGGGGAGTGAGTGAGCAGTTGTGTGGGTTTTAGTTGCCAGCCAGGTTTAAGCCATGACACTTTCACTGCAGTTGCTACTGTTTCACTAGAAATACATCTCACTGATTATCTTGATGCAGTAGGATTTGTTTTCTGTATTATCTCGTATCCTGTCCCCTAAGAGCCATTTTCAACTGATTAAACTGCATTTCCACCTTTTCTTTATGATATGCATTAAAAAAACCCTCACAGAACAATTTTAAGCAAATTATTTTTTAAAATTGGACTGTATTTTACTTCAAAAGAAGGTGTAATCAATCAGGAAACAATACTGAATTCAAAGCCCTTCAGCAGAATATGAATATCTGAAGCTGCTCCTGTACACCTCCTGTTCATTCACCTTTCCCTGGGCAGTTCCTGTGTCTCTGACACTTGTGGATATTTTCTGAATTGTAGAACCAATGCAGTACCCAAAGAGGAAACAGGACTTTACCCACTTTTCTTCTCAGAGGGACAAGCTTTTATACTCTGAAAAAAAAAAGTTAGTTTTCTCTGCAGGGTATGGAGAGTAAAGAACTACAATGTCCTCCTTTGTAGAATAGTATGAGCATACAGTCTCAAAGCCCTAAAAATTTCATTTCTGCTTCACTAAGGGAGGTTTCCTGTTTTTTTTCCCCACCGTAATTCAATGCAGTTCAACTGAATTCACCCTGCAGGGCATGAAATTCCCAATAGATCAGGTGAGACTTTAAACTGCTATGTCTTTACCTTTTATTAGTCCAGCTAAGCACAGGGAGATCAGAGAAAATTCCAGTTTAGGCTGATTTACTCAACACTAAAAGTGTAACCACAATTTATACAGGAATACACCAAAAGTATTGTTTACAAGGTAGTTATTTAAAACTGTGCTTCTTAGCAAAAATAACACATAATACTGAGAGCTACAGTCAAATACATTTTCCACTCCTGGTTTACTTTCTGTTGCCTGTACTACTATACATCTTTTATGTAATTCATGTTTTACGAAGTTCTGCCACAGCCTAAACAGCAAAGAAATATATTGCCTGATATAAACCACTGGATCAAATTTATAAATACATAAGATTGTTGTAAATCTGTAAAGATATTAACATACCTTAATGTAGGTACACAGCGAGATATTGTAAAACGCTTTTCCAAGAAATAATATGAAAACCCAGGCAGTAATTTCTTATCTAATCAAATGTAATTAAATCATTTAAATAAGAGCAAACTTTTTTTATACACAATTCTAAGTCTAATGTGAGGCAACTCTAGTGTTTGTTTGACAAAGTTAAATAATGTTTCACTACCTTTCAGTAAAGAACATACATCATTCATTAACTTTTAGGGAAAATTCCTCACTCCTTTATCTCAAGAAAATCGTATATAATCATACATCAGTTAGGACACTTACCTTTAACTGAAGATGGCTTTTACAGGTATACCAGTAGGAAATTAATGACAAACTAACAAAATGCACAACACACATCAATGCAGAAAAGTCATTCATTTAAGAAATTAATCCATCATGTATATGCATATTCAGAGTTGCACCCAAAATGATCGGTTCTGAACGTCAAATAGCGATTGTTAAGACCTGTGATTTTTCTGATATAAACGAGGGTTAACAAAGCATCCTGCTTTTGCTTCATTTTTAGAGCAGTTTTGGCATAATTTTCCACAAATTATATATGACTGACATGATAAAAGTGATCTGCTCACTCTGTAACAGGCCACCTCCTAAAGTGAAAATTTTCAAAGTATTTTTTATATATATTCTATTTTACTCTAAATTTTTGCCAATTTTCTTAGCTCCACCAGTGCTTCTGGATTTCCAACCCTCCCGGTTTCTTTGTCAATAATAGAAACTTCTCAAAATAAGAGCTTACCTGTTTACATGTTAATCCTTTATTAGACTGCATTAACACAATCTATGTGATGTTACACCTGGAAATCTGACAGTTTTTTTGTGGTATTGCAGGAAGCACTTGGAGACCTCTAAAAATGATAGTATTTTTAGACACATAATCCCTATGCACTCTATCTGACCCTTTTTTTCCTCCACACCAGGGACTATTTTTGTTGTAAACTGTTTTTTCCCAAAGCCTTGAATAGCTTGAAAATTGCCTTTCTGTACAATGTCCTCTCCTCGTACTCTACATCACAGCTGCTGCATTCAGTTGGAAAGCTGTTGTTGTCTATTCCCATCTCTGAATTGCAAAGTTGAAAGGCAGTAGGGCAACCCCTGAACGAACAGAACTAAATAGGGAATTATTTTTACAGCCATGGAAAAGCCTGACATTGGAAAATTCACAATGTGCCAATACAAACTGAGGGTGAATGTGATATTTGAAAGGACAAAAGTAGACATGAAAGGAATTTTATTTTCGTTATCTGTCTCTATATATCTGTATGCAGATAACATTTTTTTAAAAAATACATATAAAATGCTATCAATTATTTAAATATAATGCATACCCAATCTTACAAACAAGATTTTTAAAAGCATACTGTATATTCAGTGATTGGAGGCAGGACCTAAATAACGTTTCCTCAAGCATACCATTTAAATTCAGTCAAACCTTTGTCAAAATACAAAAACCCTGTTGAAACCCTCAGAAACAATTACTGAAATTCCAGATATTAGTGGACTTACTTTTAGGGAACTGGCAAACATAGCATAGAACTTCAATAGAAAACTGTTAGGTAGGGACAGCTATTTGTTCCTTTTCCACACAGCAGCTGATGCACAGAAGGACTAAGCAACGCTCTCGAATCTAATTTCTCTCAAGGCAAGTTTAGTTGACTGAGCCAAGAATACACTGCTGGAGTTTCTGATTTGCAGGGCATGCTAGGACCATATTGCTTCTTCAGTCACAAGTACTATTCTGTGTTTCCTCCTAAAATAAGTGCAAAATAAACAGTGCCCACAATATTTTCTGACAGCTCTTGGAACATCTTGCAAGTTGACAACATAAAGAAAAATGCAAATATTTCAGGTAATTTGATTAAATTAGGAAAAAAACAAAAAGCAGATCACTGGTGCAGACTTTTCCAGTATTTATATATATGAATGTGTTTGGATAAGGTAGTAATAAAAGAATGGCAGATACATCACCTGAATGCAAGCACTGTCAAGTACTTGCATCAAACTTTTTCCTGTTTTGGGGTTTTTGGGGGGGTTTGGGTTTTTTTTTTGCTACATATCATTTCTGCTCCCAAACATATAGGCGTGCAAAACACTTGTATCTTGAAGAAGCAGGCATTTATCACTTCTCATGCAATTTTGAAAACCTAGAAGACCAAATCTTTATTGTATTTTTTTTACACCTCATTTCCTTCTTTGCTGCATATGATATTAAGTCTCTTTCCCTTAGTGATGCCTTTGTTATTATACTCCTTCTGGAAAATTTAATCCTTTTATTCCCACAGCAAGTTTGAAACATTTGTAGAAAGTACTGGAAGGTTCTGTAGTTCCATTTAGAGCATCTAGACATTAATTCACTATGTCCCTAGAGAAGATCGTGGCCTTTTTCTTCTGCTCAGTAAAACTTCCCCCCTCCCCCCTTTTTAATTTTATGACCTAAAAAGAGGTGAGTAATACAAATCAGACAGATCTTTTTAAACAATCCCAGGAACATTTGAATGATAGTTGAACCCTATGTAATTTGGATTTACACAGGAAGAAGGAGAAGCAGGTGACCTAGGCTAGAACACACATCAGTGAAGGCCTCAGGACACTGGAAATTTGTTGTAGCTGCTTGATGTGTTCTACTTCCCATCGAAACCAATATCTCTAGTTTAATAATTGTCTTACCTTTAAGGGTAATTATTATTTTTCAATATGCTATTTCTTTTTTGCATTTTGAGAAGTCTCAATCACAGATGCTCCAAACAACATTTATACTGGACTCTAGAAACTCTTCACTCAGTGACTCACAAAACCCCCATCCATCTTCTCTGCTGTTTTGTAGTCAAAGTACTTCCCAAAAAACTTGACAAAATCACAACCAGATGTGGCACAATAGTGGAGATACATATGAAAAGTACTCCTTAAATATTTATGATCTTATAAATGTCAGCCATCCAGTTTACCTTTTTACTTTTATAAGTAAAATTTTATACTTTTATACATTAAAAAAGCTCATACTTCTTTTTTTTTATACTTTCACACTTTTCCCCTGTGTGTTTACCTATTCCCTAAGGATTTGCCAAGATATTAAAGAGAAATCCTTTTCATTCTTCATATTGCGTAGAGACCCCAACCAGACTGAAGCTTCATTTAGCACCAGACATTTGCTATGTGACTGAAAGAAGCTACACATTAAATGACTGCAGCCAACACTGCAGCCCCCAGGAAAAGACATTATTCAGGTTTGTCCTCAAGGGTTTCTTTGGGCTGAGTTCAAGAGGAACTAATGGCAGACTGTTTGCAACTGCTAACAAAGTGCAATAACAGGTACTACTGTGGCAGGACAGCAAAACACACATAAATCCAGCACACAGACATTCAATCTCATGAAAGAGTACTACTTACTTATAAGGCAAATAGCAACAAATTCTGAAAGGAACAGTCGAATGACCAAAAAACATACACAGTGCCTAGAAGCTGTTGAAAAATGCTGTATTAGAAGCCCCTAAAACCTTGAATGACTCTATAGAGCTAAGAAAGCTACACAGGGAACAACTCAGAATTTAGAAAAGCTTGCTCAAGGGACAACAGGAAAAGACGTAAAAAAAGATTAAACATAAACAGTGAAGTAAGAGGGAATTTGACAGCGTAAGAAGTTGTGGAGGCATCCGACATCAAAAAAGGATTCAGAGAAATTAATGGACAGCAGGTTCATAAACATATGCTACAGGGAATACACGGGGATACATCTTCCAACATCCCAAACCCAGTGATCGCAGATGCTGCGGGAAGGAAGGCAGGCTCACGCGCTCTGCCCTAAGAGCGTTTGCTATTGCCATTGTCACAGACCAGATAGTGAGGTTGATGGACCACTGAGCATTTCTCATGGTCTTGCCATTAAAAAGATGGAAGGAGTCACTACTGTGCCACACTCAGAGCACCATCCACTAGATCATGGTGACTCCTGGGATTTGCCACTGGCATGAATTTATTCACAACGTAACTTCACTGATCTCAGGTCCCTAGAATTTCACCTGACTCCCCCCCNAATGTGCGTGAAGTGGTACAACTCTGTGTATCCAAGTCAACATACCTATGTTTTGAATAGAAGGAATGTTGAGCCTTCTTAATTGCTCATTCATTGTAGGTAGTGAGGGAGATGTTTAGTCACTCCACAGAGTGACATACAATTGGAAATATAAAATTGTAGCTATGCAAATGGGTTGTTTCTCTGAAGGGGCCCGTGATAGGCCTAAAACACTTGCAACATCAATACATCCAGTTTACCCAGTCAGCTCTTGCAACTTCCATCTTTAAATTGAGAAACAAATACGTTTGATGCCAAAAAGAAAGATTCTTTTCAAAGCAGATTTTCTAAGATGTACTATAAATACACTAAATATTACAGAAGTCTACTGACCTACCTAAGAAAATCATTAACAGTCAGAGGGTTTGAATGTTGACTAGTGACATATTTATTTGCGTGCAATAAGAGACAGGATTTTTTACAGCTGGTCAATAGGATCGGACTGATATATTATAATTAACAGGCTCAATTGCAAAGCATCCAATGATCACAGGTGGGAAAAGAAAGCAAGGTGGTTGTGACTGTAGATGAAGACAACTGAGAACGTGGCTTAAATAATGTGAGCAACTGAAATAGACAATATTTCCTTTGCGAGTTAAGAAGTAATGTGCACTTTTTTCAGATTGATCATATATATACACTCTCATAGACCAAAGACATCAGAAATCTCATTAAGTAAGTACTTGTCCTGGTTTCAGCTGGGATAGAGTTAATTGTCTTCCTAGCAGCTGGTACAGTGCTAAGTTTTGAGCTAGGTATGAGAAGAATGTTGATAACGCACTGATGTTTTCAGTTGTTGCTAAGTAATGTTCAGTCTAAAGTCAAGGTTTTTCAGCCTTTGATGCCCAGCCAGCAAGAAAGCTGCAGGGGCACAAGAAGCTGGGAGGGAACACAGTCAGGGCAGCTGACCCAAAGTGACCAACGGAGTATTCCATACCATATGACGTTTTAGGAACTGCGGCGGGCGCGTGGTGGCTGGGGGACTTCCGGGTTGGTCGGTCGGCGGGTGGTGAGCAGTTGCATTGTGCTTCACTTGTATATTCCAATCCTTTTATTATTATTGTTGTCATCTCATTAGTGTTATCATTATTAGGTTTTTTTCTGTTCTCTTAAACCGTTCTTATCTCAACCCACGAGTTTTACTTCTTTTCTCGATTTTCTCCCTCATCCCACTGGGTGTGGGGGGGGAGTGGGTGAGCGGCTGCGTGGTGCTTAGTTGTTGGCCGGGGTTAAACCACGACAGTACTTTAAGGAGATCAAGTTTTCGTACACATCAAACTCAGAGTAGTTTAGAAAAGCAAAGTGTAAGAATTGAACAGAACAGTTAAAGACAAGAAACCTGGTCGGTAAGAGAGCAAGAGAACATCTGAATAAGATAGTTTCAAGTGCAAAGTCCTTTGCAAAATGAAGCAAGGGAAAGGGAAACCGTATTCTGTTTTAGACAAATTGTTTGGGGAGAAAAAGGTAAGGAGGAAAAAAGTATGACACTGCTCAAATGTTTGAAGTTTCTAATCCAAGATAAAATTTCACAATAAATTCATTTTAATATTAACAACAATTAAATAAAACATATTTTATGTTTTATTTGGGGTTTTGGGATCAATCTGGTATTAATATTTATAACACATAAAGCTTAAAAAAACACATTTTAGGAATGTGGGTTTTTTAAATTTTATTAAGAACCTCAATTCTGAGATTGTATTTCCTTTCTTCTCCTCTTGCTCTTTATTTTTAAAGCAGGTAATAACACTGTGGATAAAGTTTCACTGTGTATCAATACTCTATAGAACTGAATTAAGTATTCCTTTCTGAAAAAGGACAACTTGTAAGTACAGCAAAAGTTACAGAGGTGTACTATAGACCTATGCACCAGTAGCAAGGAGTCAACAGTTGCATTCAATAAAACATTATTTCTAAGTGCACACCATCATTTTTGTTTGCTTTTGTGTTTAGAGTATTTCCCTGAAGCTTTATCTTTCTACTACAACAACACGTGTTTTAAATATGAAGCCAAGCCATAATCTCTTTCAGAGTAAACTCTGAGTGGAGATGACAATCAAATGTTTGTCTTACCTCGTTTTGGAGGTCACGGATCATTTTGCTCTTCCTTTCCATTTCAGTCTTCAAAAAGTTAATCTGCAAGTTTAAAGGAATGTTGAGTGTGAGTTGTTGAAATGTACCTAAACATCCGTTTAACTACTAATTATTTTTTTACTCTACTCACTGCTTTGGAAAAAAAAAAAAAAAACCAAACAAAACCCAAAAAAACCCCAAACCAAACTAACCAAAAACCAAACAAAAACCTCTTTATATACCAAATTGGTATAGGCCACAGTTAGGTATTTGCTAAATCTACAAACATTTAGCATGATACTTACTGGAAAACTTATAATCAGGAGAAGAAAATCGCTGTACGTAAATAGGCTTACCTTACTTTTGCACCAGTAGATATAGTGTTTATTTTTTGGTAATGAAGCCCAATTATAGTGTTTATTTTTTGGTAATGAAGCCCAATGTGATCTTCAGAAAACTAAGAATTTTTACACCAATATTAATTGAGTTTATGATCTAAAACTTTTTCTACCCTCTAAGAACACAGCACCTATCACAGCAGGTTTCTAACACAGTTATTTGATTTGAATGCTAGAGTGCTGGTCCTAATAAGATTATTCCACAGCATCAAGGGGTTTAAGTGTATTATATGTGAAAGCATTCAAATCTGGTCTTTAGTTCCTATTTAATTCAATAACTTGGCTTGGAAAGTAGAAATTCTAACCTTGGATTTAAGATTGAATTTAATCAAACACAGTTTAAAGGACTGTTTTTACACAACAGTCTAAGTTTCTCTCAGGATTGAGCTTTCCTCCTGGCTTATGGAACATAGTGGGAGAAAGAAGGATGTAATTGTAACAACTAGGATTAAAAGAACACATTCATTTCACTTTGAAGAAGAATGCTCTTCGACATCTTCATTAGCAATATACTCATCCCTATACACCCACTGCCCCATGCCACGTTCTCTCCCTCATTGATACAAAAGTCTACCTATGTTCATGCGAAACTTCTGCTGTTCTGACACTGCAGCAGATTTGTTAAGAAAAACAAAACCTCTGTAAGAAAACAGATTTAGATTACAGAGACACTGACCTAGAGATTAATGGTTTGGAAGTCATGCAGATAAAAAATGACAGCTAATCTGCATGATATGACAGCGAATCTGCATGATATGACAGCTTTCTTAGAATCATGTCCACACTCAAGTAGACAGATATCAGTAATTTAAAAACCATCACCAGACTTGACATCACTCTCATCTGTGTCAAAAGAGAAGTCAGAAAACACGATCATCACTTAAGAGAGAAAAGTTGTCAAGGGGTCCATGAGACTAGTGCCGCCTGACATGCATAAATTGAACTTCTTTTCCAAACCCTTCCAAAACTCTAAGTGGTTTGGTTGTGGAAATACTAGCTCCATATCCAGCTACCACTGAGGGCGATGTTTTAACAAAAGATGAATATATTCAGCACTTTGCCTAGCAATCACATCCACAAATACTGAAATTTAATCCATGTATACTGTATAATAAATATGAAGATTTTGCACAACAAAAAATAAAGGTCACAATCAAAATATGAGATCAAGATTAATACGGAAAAACATAAAGTAACTATTCCCATGATGGGTTTTGCTTTTTCAGCTGTTCCAAAGATTTGCCCGCTACCATTAAATACTGACAAAAATCATATACTGACCTCCGTTAAAGTGTTCCCTTTCTTAATCCTAACTCTGAAGGGAATATTAATATTCCTTCAAAGCACTTCACTTCTAAATCTGCATATATATGAAATAATTAGAGAGATATGATACCAAAATTATTATCTGTGTGCTCTCTATACATAGCTTGTAAGTATCAGCTTGGATCTTCTAGGGGAGAGATATTTAAGACACCACAGTACTGTTCATTTAAACAGCAATCTATGTTAGTTAAACCACTAATTTTTGTTAATTACTATTCACATACACATGCATCTGATATCACTGATGTGGACATCTTAAATAGTGCAAACCTACTGTTTTAGCTTATTTTAGTAATTAAAAAAATTTTTTTTACATCCCTTTCTTTTTTAAAAAAATACCACAAATATTAATTAAGAAGTCATTCATTTTTACTTTGATATTAAACCAGCACTTTTAAAGCCCTTCTACTAAATCTCTAACAACTGAAGAACCACTTAGTCATAAAGTAGAGCTATAGAGTCCTACATAGAAGGGATTTATATGGCTTGGCTACTGGAGCTAATATAGAGATAACCCTATTTATCCCTTTAAGTGCATCTATGTCTGTAATTTCATGCTTTAAGGCCGATCAGTTTGTATCAGACCATTTGTATGATGCTTTTACACATTCCCAAGGACAAGGCATAATTCTGTTTTCCAGAAGAGATGTAAAAATTCTACTTTCAGTCACCAAATCCTGACAGCATAACAGACAAGAAGGGACATTTATACCAGGACATTTATACCCAGCTCTAAATTAAAAGGCACAGAAAATAAAATACTGAACCTAAGAAACTCTCTACATCTCTTCCTCCTTTCTACCCACTCTTTGTTCTTGTTTGACATTCACCTCTTTCTACATGTTGGCTGCCTTTAATTACTATCTAGCTTTAATTATGAAAATACATAATGAAAATATATTGTTCTAAGGCTGAACTTTGCAATATTAAGCAAGGACACTGCTTCTGTCTCCTGGAGACAGACATCCAAGGTACTCAGAGCTTTGTGTGTTTCAGAGCTCATTACGTTTATTAAAGGCAACAGCTTCCATCCAGTGGCCTTTATTCACAGCAGTTTGTGACCTTGAAATGTTCAGATTAAATTTTTCCCCATCGAAATACAGCATGCTTCAACAGATGGCAGTGATCTAATTCTAAGAGTCAGACAATAGTTAGTTATTCACTACAGACGAAGGATGGAAAATTACCAATGTAACATCATTACCACACAGTCAAAGCTCAGCTGTATGCTTATTTGCTTACCTCCAGATTTCTTGTATTTTGCTCAGGACTAAGACAGGAGAAATTAAGGTGGGATTGGAATACATTCATTAACACCTAACTCTTTTGGCAGCGTCTGGAAAACTTAACATACTAAATATTAATTTTCATGGTCTAATTTTCCAGTTACAATGTAGGAATTGATTCCAAAAGCCAGGAAGAACTGGTTAGGCTATTACCTAAAACATAGGAAATATTCTTTCCTTTGGGAAAAAGCATTCTACAAAGTGTTTAATTCTGTTAAAGCCAAGCTAAATATATTTTTACCTACTAGGATTTCTTAGGTGAACGTAACTTTTTAAGCTCTAAGTTATATTTTACTTAATTAAAACAGATTTTTGTCAAAGACACATTTAGGACATTAGGACCTGTCATAAGGGCTGTTACTAAACTAAATAAATATTTTTGAAGTGAAATGAACATCTGAAATTTGTATTAAAAATATTGTAGACATGAGTTTGTGATGGTTCTTAAGATTCTTGTTTGGAGGTGGATATCTCTGAATTAAATCTCCTATATACTGTTAGCC
>VYZV01016301.1:1272-13281 GCA_013401275.1 Pandion haliaetus
TTTTTCTGTGAGTGTGTGTGTGTGCGTGGCTTTGGCTTTTTCCAAATGTGAAAGTGTGGGCTGGATACACTTGGTGCATGGCTTAGAAACATGGGACTGGAGAGAACTTCCTGGGTCATCAGATCCAGTCCCCTGCTATTGCAGGCAACCGTGTCATATAATCCTTTTAATAAACTGATCAAGCTTAACCACCTGCTTGTAAGTGGCTTGTTTTCATGGAAGTTCCGTAACTCATGTTGCTCTCAACTGATGCAAGTAATATATGAAATATGAAGTTAATCAAAAGGTCCTCCAGCTTAGCTTTAGGTTTATCATTACACTTACTTAACTGACTTTCTTGAACCTGTTATTCTTTGCACAACACTCAGGAAAGTGTTGAATCTTTACACCCCCTTGCTATGAATAAGAGTTGGTGTGCTTGCTTACTTTTTTTAATGGAAAAGATGGATGTCTGGCTTGTTGAAATTTGTTAGATATGTTAATTGTCAAGGCAAGAAACAATTGAGTTACTTGTATTTGATACATAAATTTAAGGCTAGAGTATACATAACCATTTTTAAAATACATCAACTTGCAGTGTAGTTTTATATTTAATACTGAAATTGTACTGCTAAAGTTTAAACTGCTGTTAATCATATTCCTCTTCTGATCATAATGAAAAAATAAAGGGTAAGAAAATGCTTAACATAGATTATTCATTATCATGCTTATTTTATTAATAATTCAGGCACTGAAACGTCTCCAGGTATGGGGCATTTGTTTTGTTTGCTGGGGTGGGGTGGGGTGAAGGGGGGGAGGTTACTGATGTGGTAGAAGACTCTTATCCCCCAAACATTTGTCACACTTGTGCAGCTTCAGAAACTCAGATGCTATAAAAAACTGTTAAGAAATTAGCCTACACCTTAGTGATGGCATTAAGTGCACGTGTGGGTGTGGGTCTGATCTGTGGGCAGTGTACAGTGCTGCAGCCTCTGTGTCCTGCCCAGGTGAGTGGGGAGGGGGATAAGGCTGCATCTTGGTCCCTATATTGCAGTACATGTGTGATGTGAATGCAGATCCTTGTTCCCAGGTGACACCATCCTAAACTACAAGCACAGTGTCGGGGTTTAGAAAAGCAGAGTTATACAGCTTGCTTTTCCCCTGCCATGAAACTAACTGGAACACTTGTCACTGCAATCCAATTAGGGTTGGGTTTTTTTTTTGTTTGTTTGGTGGTTTTTTTGGTTTGCTTTTAGAATTTAATGACTAAGGGAAATCTGACAGAAAGGACTGTGGCAGGACCATGGCATGTCTTCTGACCACAGACATCTAGCTGTCAAATGAAGATAGGCGATGAAGGCTGATGCCATGTTTCTCCTGATTTGTAGGAAAGCAAATGGTATACTTGCAAAATAGAGCAGGTAGACCTTTAAAATCAGTCAGAAAGACAAACACATATAAAGTTGTGTGGGGATTTTTACATAAGAGCATCGCAATTCCAAAATACTAAACTGTGGTTTTTTTTAAAATCCAAATACAAGATTTTGAAGTAATGAATTAGATGATGAATTGTGTTTGGATCTGGAGTTCCAAAGATTCCTGGTGTTGCTTGCTATAGAAAATTTGGATGAAGGCCCAAATACTTAAAAGATTTTATATTTTCTAAAAACCCATATCAGTGAGTATCCTAGGGAAGCATTCAGAGGATATTTGTAGTAGTTGATAATTTGTTTTAAGTTTGATATTAATAAATCTGGTTTCAAACAGAAGTGGCCAAATATCCCAATAAATGGCAGAGCTACTGATTAGGCAGACACTAAAAGAATCTTTTACAGTCCCATGGATGATTAAGCACAGCTGATACCTAGCAATAAATGAGTGCTTGTGTTTCACTCTGTCCTACTGGTGATGGTAACCAGGAGCAGAGTAGAGCAGACCAGCCTGTCGTGCGCTCCTGCTCGCAATGCTGACAAGGACCCTCTTTTTACTTCCCAGTGCAGTGCTTTGTTCTGCGGGGGCAAGAGCATGCTTCAGAGTGCAGCACAGCCCTTCCGGCCATCAAACTACTAAACTCCAGGATTAAAAAAAAAATATGATACAAAAAAAGGAGTGTATTGCAGAAGAGGGTTAAATTTATCCCAGATCCCTGTGGTGTCTTGAGATGCTGGGTGATGCCAGCACCATATAGCAATGTTACAGAAACAAAGTTGAGAAGCAGGTCTCTCAGCATTGCAACCAGAGACCCTAATAAAGAGGTTGCAGCTTGCCCTTTCCAGGATCCCTATAGGTGTTGGACAAAGCTGGCTCTAGCTGGCAATGATAGAAGCTTTATTGACTGGGAAATCTTACACAGATCTCCTCCAAAGAGCCACTTTCATTTCAATTGCCTCAGAAGTCAGCATCTGCAGAAGTACTTAAAGATTTGTTCATAGTGCAGCCTTTTCCTGGCAAAAATATCTCCTAAGATAATTAGCAGTTGAAGTACAATATGAAAACTGGGCTAATCACCTAAAAATGAATCAAAATGTTTTCAGATTTTTTTTTTTATTTCTAGATCTCTAAATATGATGTATTTGAAAAACAGATTCCTGAACAAAAGTCCTACTTGCCCTACCAGTTGCAGTATTTAAAATGAACGCAATATTTGAATAGGAATCAACTGGATCAACTGAGAAATCCATAAAAAGGCATTAAATAGCATTCCCCATTTTACTAGTTTGCAGTGGGATTGGCAATAACAATGCTGACAGCGTAGTAAGTATTCTGAAAAAGGATATGGTGAAAGAAATGGATAGGGTGACAGCAAAAAGAATACCTGAGCATGGGACTGCTTTGTAGTCTTGTCTCACGGAGTATTTGTTGCCCACAAAGCTATAAATATTTGATTGTGAGCTCCCTGGACATTAAGTTTTTCTAGCAGTAGTGCTGTCACTCAGTTTGTCCGCTTTTCCTCACCTGCCCCCCAAAGTCCCCCTATGCTAACTCTATGTATACCTGAAAATATACAATCTGGAAAAGTTAGTTGTATGCCTGCTGTGGTGCAGAACTTGCCAAACATGCTCTGCTTATTCTGAGCTTTTTTTACAAGTACATTAAAAAGAATAATTTTCTCCAGACATTCTGGTAGGAGACAAAATATAACCATGGTTTCAGATAGGTTTTTACTGAATCTCTTTTGTTAAGTAAAATATTTTAACCCAGAGTGTTTAGCTCCCTAGGAATCTGTCTGCAACATTGTCAATACTAGTTTCTCAAGGATTTTGACATAAAATTTGATGGATATTTTCAGATAACTTATTTCTCTAGATATTAATAAAGTAAAAATTCCTACACACATGCACCAGATGCCCTGACAATTAATCAGTGTGCATGATGCTGTCCAATGTAGCTGAATTAAAGACAAGTAGATTCAATCGGTAAATCAAGTCAATAAGTAAAACATCTTTTCACTACCGAAGGAGATACTTTGCTCTACAGCACAGTTACAAAAGCATAGCCGAAGTGCAAAAGTTGCCTTACTGATTTATTTTCCATCAAATTAATTTGTAGAGGAAGGTAAGTAATTTCTTCATCTGCTCGGGTTATTATTCTTTTCTATATTAAACACTTGCACACACAAAAATATTATGGCTGAAGAATGGTAGAATGGTCTTAGGGCTACAAAACTAAGCACTCAATTTAAAAAATACGCAATTAAGGTTATCCATGAAACTCCAGTTTGGCCTATTGCAGATGTGATTGTAAAACATTATGATGCTGTCTTGTCTCATACTATACTGCCCACAGCATCTTTGCATCAGTGTATTAAATATTTCATTGCAACTTTCTTTTTGAATGCATTATTCCATACCCTAGTTACTACCCACTACCCAGCTCTTGTTCCAAAGACAGAATTACTAGTTTCTTCAATTTTTCCTATGGCACTTAAGTATTTGAGTGCTTCACAAATACCGCTTTCTTTTTAGGACACGCAGTGAACTAAGGACATGTTTTATCCTCATCAAACAGAAGGAGCTGAGGCACAGTCACTGATGTCCAAAGCAGTATTTCTGAGAGCTCAGTCTGAGACATTTTCATTTGTCAGAATCATAATCATGCTTTATGTTTGGTACAAAGACACCTCATCAGTAACTCTCGTTCATGTCTGGAAATCAATCTAAGCCTCTGGGACAGGCAGTTGTTGACTGACGTGCTTAGAGGAAGCAACCGCCTGTAGACAGCTAAGTCTGAGTGGCCGACCCACCCCACACAAGGATTCCATGCAGAGACCATGAGTGCTTATTTTCCAGGGCAGCAATAGCCCGCCTCATCCAGCAGTCAGCTTTTCTCTTCTTCCAGCCCCTATGTCACTACACATTGCCTGATTTCTGCAACACAAGAGATCAACTATGAAGGATTTCTTTCATTGCACCATGCTGATTCATGGCCAGAGCAGCAACCCTTGTGCCAGGGAAGAGAAGGAACTGAAATAAACAGGGTGATTTCATGCTAGGACCACAAAATAGGGGAGTGGAAGGGAAGTTGGGGAATAAAAGTGGCAAAGAAACTCAATCCTGGCACTTCCCAACTTTGAGGCGTAACGTTGTTCTTTTGCTGCTGTTACAATCCTGTAATTTCCTACTGTGAGAGTGAAAGCAGAACTACAGTCCCAGCACAGGAAACTCCGTTGTGTGGCATCATGGTGACACCCCCGTGAATCATCATCTGAGCTGCTGCCTTTGGGTTCGGCACAGACTGTGACCTCTCGAGGTAACAGAGGGATGGCAAGCAAAGCTCTTCTGCTTCCTCAGCCAACCTAAACAGGGAGGGAGTGCTTTGCCCACAGGTTTACAGAGGAAAGGTGGATTTGAGGGCTGTAGGATCAGCTCAGGGCTTTGCAGGAGGCTGTGTTTTAATGGGCCTAGGCTCTTCCACCCATCCACCGCAACCATGCCCCTATACCTCCTGTCCTCTGCCTGTCCTGCTCCCTCCCTTCCTCTCCATTTTATTCTCTACCCTTATCAGGCCCAGGTTGTGCCTCTCAGACTTTTCTAGTTTCCTTGTCCCATGATCTTTGCCCCTTTTTCATCTTCTCTGTTGTCTTGGGTTAACCGCGGTGGGCAGCTCAGCCCCCCCAGCCGCTTCTCACTCCCCTCCCCAGTGGGACAGGGAGACAATCAGAAGGGTGAAAGTGCAAAAGCTCGTGGGCTGAGATAAAGACAGTTTAATCAGGAAAGTAAAAGCCATGTGTGCAAGCAGAGCAAAAATAAGGAATCCATTCACCACTCCCCATCAGCAGGCAGGTGTTCAGCCATCTCCAGGACAGCGGGCTCCATCAACATAACTATTATTTGGGAAGACAAATGCCATAACTCCAAACGTCCCCCTCTTTCTTCTTCTTCCCCCAGCTTTTTATGCTGAGCGTGACGTCATACAGTCAGGAATATCCCTTGGGTCAGTTGGGGTCAGCTGTCCCGGCTGTGTCCCCTCCCAACTTCTTGTGCACCCCCAGCCTCCTCGCTGATGGGGTGGGGTGAGGAGCAGAAAATGCCCTGGCTCTGTGTAAGCACTGCTCAGCAGTAACAAAAACATCCCTGTGTTATCAACATTGTTAGAGTCACAAATCCAAAACCCAGCACCACACAAGCTACTACAAAGAAAATGAACTCTATTCCAGCCCAAACCAGTACATCGCCCATCTATTTCTCTCTCTGATCAGGGCTGCCAATGACACATCTTCTTCCAGATCTCTATTCCTGCAAGCACCCACCAACTTTTGTCCTAACCTGGTGATTTCTCACCAAGCAACTTTCTCCTCTGTGTTGCCTAAGACAGGGCGATCACTCAAGTCAGGGTGCAGAAGAAAGTCTTCCTGTGCTCTACTCAGGCCCCAGGTTGTCGATGTGGATGTGAGCCTCGCTTGGCTTGCAGCAGTGGAGAGCTGTGGTTGCAAAAAAAGATACAAGCAGGTTGCCCCAAGCTTCAAGCTGGTACCTGGTCTGGGGGGAGGTAAGCTGTTGGAAGTCTACCTTAGCCATGAGTGTGGCTGTGAGGGTGCACTGCACTGCCTCACCACTTTCCTGAAATGCTGCTTTCATCTCAGAAGAGTTATAACTTGAAAATGTGAAGTGTGCCACTCTCCCCCATATAAATATATATATATATATATACACACACATATCTTCTTGCATTCAAGAGCAGCTTTGCTGTCCGCTTCTCCTGAGCAGAATCATATTAGATGTAAGCTTAAGCAGTCACTTCACCCACCAGTGACATCCAGCCATCTTGAGCCTAAAGTGTGGTAGAATTTTAAGGGATCATCTTTGCACATGGGTTGGTCTCAGCAGAGATCATGCATCAAGTTTTGAACTTGGGACCGTAACGTGGTGCAGGATGTGTGTAAGTTGGAGACAGCAAGGAGAGTGGGACCAGTGACAGACTGTCCTGAGACACTGGGATCCCTGCCAGCCCTCTTCTCCCACCAACTCTCCTCTCCTGCTCCCTTCCCTTCTAACCTAATCTCCATCTTTTCTTAGGCTTCCTAAATCACAATTTACCTATTCTACAAAGAGCACCTCACTGAACTTAATTCTGGTAATAGGCAGCTTCAGATTAGGAGATCAATTACTATTTGCTAAACTACTGCAGGAGTACCCCCACACAAAAGTAAAAGTACGAAGCTCTCAGTTGCCGAAGTATGCCTGCAGAAAGTCACATAAAGTTTGATTGCACTGATACTAAGTTATTATGGTACTTCGAAGTTTTATGGAACAATAGTTATAATAATGCCATTTTAGTACTCTGTACTTAGACACATTAGACCTGCTTCCATACAGTAGCTAGTTACTATCTGGGGGAAAATAACCTTCCTTCTCTGATGTGACAAAAAGCTTTTTCATATCAAAGCTATTGCCATTAGTGAATATGTATAAATGAAAAAGTAAAATCTATAAAATATATATAGCTAGGTACTTTTTTTCAGACCTTTGCAGTACATTGCTTACTATGAAATAATGAAATGTAGTTCAGTGCTTCTCAGGATAGCGAATAATTCAGATTCTTATTCATGATTACTGTCCATCACATGCAAGTGACTTCACATTGCCAATCAAATGATGATATTGCTTCAAGGATGAAGTATGAAACTAATCTGTTTGTGGATTGTTAATTACTAAAGCAATACTGAATCTCACATGCAGCTTTAGTTCCTAAGCTATTACCCAGAGGTTATGGAGTCTACTTGTATGGCAATGTAGGTATTTTTAGTGATTTACAACTTGTAAGGCATTGTCTTGACCAAATTCCAAATTTGAGCAGTTAATACAGTAACTGGAGTAGGCATTAAGGTCACATGGCTGTATTGGTAAGAAAGCTGAACTATTTTTTTAGGGCTATTGCTGGCTGCACACTGTTGACTCCTAGTTTGGGAATTTATTTAATCTCTTCAGTCTTACTCTGTTGGATTGGCAGAGTCTTTTTATACGCAGATTTTCTAATAAATTGAGTATACTTCCTTCTCAATGAATAGGTTGCTGTTAAATATTTCAGTCTGGGATTTGACCCATTCAGCAAATTTATCACCTTACAGCAAATTTTATCAGAATTTTATGTTTCCAAATACAAAACCTCATCACTCTTTTCAACAAAAATCAATGAAAGCATCACTCTGTGATCATCATGTTCTGTTCCTGCACTACCAGCTCAGTGCCCATAAACTCTGGCAATTAGGCAGGATTAGCTGAACAAGGCAGATTCATCATTAGCTCAGAATTTCTTTGATTCTGGAGATGTAGGTCACACTAAGTTTTACAAAATGAGGTTTTGTGGTTTCATTTAATTTTTTATTATACACTCTATAAAAAAGAAAAAAGGTTTAAAAGGAAGAAGTTGTTACTGGTATAAACAAAGGCAGGAAAACCGGACTGATGGACTTAGGGAGGAATAAAAGATGAGTGTGTTTGGCAAAGCACTTGCACAGAAGAGCTCTGCTAGGGATGATGAGAGATTTCTATAGAGCCAGCTCCAGGAGAATCCCTGCGGAGAAGAGAGGTAAGTGGAAGCAGAAGTGTTTGAGGGAAGATCTAAAATAGATGAAAAAAGGTGAAACATGCAAATGGCCTTGGGAATGAAACCTGCTACAAATTACCATGCTGCAGAAGCAAGGCTGCCACTGCCTGCATTAAGCTCCCAGACTGCCTGCACAGGTTAGAGGGGAAGAATCAATCCACAGGAGAAGATTCAGGGAGTGCTCAGCAGGGACCTGTTTAATATGGACATTGGGGGAAAAGTATGAAGAGGTGACAACCAGAGTTGCTGCTGGGAAAGCCATTCCCCTGTACAAGCTTTGTCTGGTGCCATGCCTGTTCCCACTTGTCTGGAAGGCGAGCACCTGAGGACCACACAGTCACTGTCACCAGACATTGCTTTGGTCAGCTCTGGGATCATGCCTTATACCCTGCCAGTCTCCAGGCTTTAGATACTTCATTCTGGGAAGCTGAAAGGCATCTTCATTGCGAGGGAAGTCAGTGCTCCGAGCCTGCCTGCAGCAAGGGCTGTGCTGGCAGAGCCATCCATGATGGTCAAACTGTCTTTGTGATGCAGGGGACAGGTTCTCTCCATCCCTGCACAGCTTCCCACCTTGCATAGAATAAGTGACCACTGCTTGGTGCAGAGGAAAATGACATGCACAAGCAAGGGCATCTCTCACCTATTACTCTCCCTGGAAAGGGGCAAGCTCCATCCCAAGTCTTTACACCAGAAGTGCTGGGTTCAGGATAGTGAAGTTGTCAGGAGACCTAAGGCTGGTGCCCCGGCCTGTGCACCCCAACTGTCAGAAAACAGACTTGGGACCCTATTGCATGGATCCCAAGGGGTCAGGGGCTATATTGATTGTAAATGTTGAAACCAAGGAGCTTACAGGCACATCCAAGAACCCAGAAAACAATTTTCAACACCCTAGCCTTTAGGTAGCAGCTGAGTAGGGCTTTAGGGGACTGTGACTTGGGAGGATTGGGACGCAATCCTTTTTTGTTTCCAGTTCCAGCAATGACTCTAGTGATGGCTTGGCTTTCTGCCTCATCTTTAAAGCTGATCTTGTCTCCTGTGTTGCAGTCCACGTTACCAAGCTGAATACTGTTTTTTTAGGGTGTTTCCCTATCCAGCTATTGCCCACATGCAGCCGTTCTCAACTTTTAAAATATTAGCAGACCACAGATTAGGACTGAAGACTTGCATGGGACTAAGCTTGAATATGGATTATTTGACTGAAAACTGTCAGACAAGAGCTTTAAAGCATACCTGGAACAGTTGTGAATGGTTTAAAACACAGAATGTTATTTTCTAGCTCCTTTCTTTATCCTCTAGCCCTAATTCTTTATTTCATCACACCAGTTTTAAAACTAGTGAAATAGAGACTACAGAGAAGGTGTAACAGGTCTGTTATGGGTTTGTGTGGCGCGGTTTTCCTTGGTGGCAGGGGAGGGGGGCTGCAGAGGTGGTCCCTTTAAGAAGTTGCTGGAAGAAGTCGCCGCCCCAAAATGTCGGACCAGCACGCCAAAATGTCGGACCCGCCTCTAGGCGGGGAGTGACGGTGGTAACGCCTCTGGGAAAACATATTTAAGAAGGGGAACCGGTAGTGTGGGGGTTGGAAACCTGAGAGGAACATCGCTGCTGATACTGGAATCATGGAAGTGGAGGGGGAGGAGGAGGCGCCTGAGGAGGCTGATGGCCCTGCAGCCCATGGGGGTGAACGGTGGAGCGGAGGCTCCCAAAGGTGGCCGTAACCCCATGGTAAAAACCGCGCTGAAGCAGTGTGAGACGGGAGAGCAGCCCGCGGAAAGGACCCGCGCCAGGGGAGTTCGGGAAGAACTGAAGCCCGCGGAAAGGACCCGCGCCAGGGAAGTTTGTGAGGAACTGCAGCCCGCGGAAAGGAACCACGTTGGAGAAGTTGGTGAAGGACTGTCTCCCGTGGGAGGGACCCCACGGTGGAGCAGGGAACGAGAGAGGAATCTTCCCCCTGAGGAAAGAAGCGGCAACGACGATGTGTGGCGAGCTGACTCAACCCCCATCCCCTGTTCCCCTGCGCCGTCGGGGGGAGGAGGTAGAAAGCATCAGTAGTGGAACTGAGCCGGGAAGGCGGGAGGGGTGAGGGGGGGAGGTGTTCTGAGGTTTGGTTTTCCCTTCCTAATACCCTTGTGTTTTGTTTTTGTTTTGATTTGTAGTAAATTCAATTGATTTTGTTTCTTCCCCAAGTTGAGCCTGTCTTTTGCCCGTGACCATAAGTGGGGAGTGATCCCTCCCAGTCCTGGTCTCGACCCACAAGCCTGCCTTTGTATTTTCTCCTCATCCCAACGTGGCCAGGCGAGGGGGTGGGGGGTTGAGTGAGCGGCTTCATGGTGCTTTGTTACCGACTGAGCTGACCTGAGACCACGACAAGGTCCCAAATTAACTCTTAGTGGCAAAATCAAATGCAAACACTTTCCTCATTTTGAACAGTTTAGTAAATGTTCTAGAAAAAGGAATATGGTGCAGAGCCATCCAGCCCAAGTTAATCTGTTTGGATGGAACTTGCAAGAAGTTAACAGAAGTTATGGCCAGCAAACGCCCGCTTGGCAGTCTGCAGAGGAGTGCTGCTTACAACTTTACCCTGTGTAAGTACTTGTGGTTGCTGATTTCCCCTTCACAGGTGCTGCTATAGCAGGGGTTAATACTCAGTCTCTCAGCCTGGTGGTACTCCTACTAAATAGACATCCTCGTTTCCAGTGGGCTGAGCATACACAGCTCTGAAGTTTAAATACATGCCTCTGCAGACCACCCTGCAAGCAGAGTCCAAGGCTCAGTGTATTGCAGCGGTGACTGGGGCTGCTCAACCAGCAAGGGCTGTCGGCTGCCAGGCATCCTCCTTGTCACCCTTTGTGGGGGGCTGGGGCTCAATGCTGCAGCAGGCACGTGTGCTGGTCCGCCTGAGTCCCGCCGGGCATCCACCACTTCCCAGGCAGGTTTTGCAGCCCATGCCGAGCGCTCTGCTGCTCCCGCCAGTGCTGGCAGTTGATGAACCAAGTTTAAACCAGCCTGGAGAGCCCCACACAATGCTTTGGCTGCTGGGGATTACATCCTCAAAGCCTACTCTGGTTGCTCCACAGGGCCGGACTGGAAAAAGGGATTTGTTGTTATAGATGCTATCATTATTGGAGCCAATGGGCTGGCAGGAGCTCCCTGCTTGCTGCTTTTTATTGCCCTTCACAAGGAAGTCAGCCACAGAGCCGGTTCCTTCCCGCCCAGCCGAAACCTCCCTGTGCCCATAGGAGCAGAGCAGCTGCCAGGCCGGATCCTGCAGCGCGAGCTGGGAGCCAACCTGAGCCCGGCACTTGTGGCTCACTGGCACACACCACCCTGACTGCCCAGCCCAGGGAAATGTGCCGGGACATTTGCATGTTGGCAGGCTGGAGGGACTGGAGGAAACTGGTCTCAGCGCAGCAGCTCCCATCGCTGCTGCCTGGGATATAAAAACAGGGAAGGAAACATCTTACAAATGGATGCGGGCTGTACGCAGCAATCTGCATTAAATGTTGGCAGCCAAACCCCCTGTTACGGGTTTGTGTGGTGCGGGGTTGTTATGGGTTTGTGTGGCGCGGTTTTCCTTGGTGGCAGGGGAGGGGGGCTGCAGAGGCGGCCCCTTTAAGAAGTTGCTGGAACAATTCGCCGCCCCAAAATGTCGGACGCGTGCGCCAAAATGTCGGACTCGCCTCTAGGCGGGGAGTGACGGTGGTAACGCCTCTGAGAAAACATATTTAAGAAGGGGAACCGGTAGTGTGGGGGTTGGAAACCTGAGAGGAACATCGCTGCTGATACTGGAATCATGGAAGTGGAGGGGGAGGAGGAGGCGCCTGAGGAGGCTGATGGCCCTGCAGCCCATGGGGGTGAACGGTGGAGCGGAGGCTCCCAAAGGTGGCCGTAACCCCATGGTAAAAACCGCGCTGAAGCAGTGTGTGACTGGAGAGCAGCCCGCAGAAAGGACCCGCGCCAGGGAAGTTCGGGAAGAACTGAAGCCCG